>JAOTOM010004218.1:240000-243190 GCA_034440615.1 Ashinkailepas kermadecensis
CGAAGGAGGGGGGCGAAATCCGCCCACTTCTCCTGTTTATTTTTACATTATCTCATACACGGGGGGCGATATTGTAATGTAATCTTGTGACTTTATTTAAAAATCAATAGGCATCCTATGCGAAACAAAATCGAAATCTGTTAGTCAATTTAAGACTTGCGAGGTGCCAAATCGACCGACCTGGCGGCAGCCGGCGAGTGTTCAAGGTCACAAGGGCTTCGTCAGTGCGGTGGAGCGGCAGTGCAGTGAAAAGGCCAAGGGTCGTGAAATTTGTAGTTCACTATATCAGTAACCTATCCTCCAAATTGTGTGCTTATAGCTTCAGTAGTTTTCGCAATCTTAGGGGCAGGGGCCGAATCCTCCTCCCCTTATGTGCGTGTCATGTGAGAGGCCCTCCGGTGTTCGTGTTAATCGACCCTGTCCTCAATTATGTTTGTATTCTAGATTTATGTTCACTTAATCTGCTGATATAATACATTTACAATTGATGTTATGCTCAAGATAAAAATAAAAACACAACTACACGTCTATAAGACTAGGTTATCACTTAATGGGTATGAAGTTGTCCGACTCAATAGAAAGCCCAACAAAAGACCAGCAAATGCAATTTTTCGAAACGTTCCGTTCTATCAGTGTGCACGAGTTCCCCAGCCACGGTTCCTCATGTGTATAAACGTTCCGTTCTATCCAGTGTGCACGAGTTCCCCAGCCACGGTTCCTCATGTGCTCATATACCAACGAATAATCTACTATCCCACCTACACACAAGCGTGATGGCGAACTATTGCTATTTGTGGGCAAAACACGCAGAAACACACCCAGGTCGGGAATCATGGCTGCGGTCATACACGGTGGGCACATAGCACACAACTCAGAAGCATTTAGGAACGACACCGTCATTTGTCATCTGCCGCGGTCTCCCACCAACAGTAGCCTGGCTGTCGGTGTTATGCTTATGTTCAACACCAAGATGTATAAATGCATGTGTGTAACCATATCACACCCCTGTAACTGATCATATTACACCCCTGTAACCTCAACCCCGTTACCAGTACCAGTGCCCTACTAGTAAGGGTATGCAGGGGTGGAATGAAGCAGTCGTTGTGAGCGATTTAATGGATCGCGATCCATGTCCCGTATCGTTTCTAAACTGAAGTAGCAAAATAAAGTTGTCGATATTGAATTGGGCCCCTCGTCACCAACGTCAAACGAAAACCTTGCAGATGCACACTTGCTGCCTGCATTATCACAGACGCACACTTGCTACGTGGACTATCAATCTTGAAGTGGTACTGAGGGTGTCAGACTACACAACTATTTACGAAAAGAAGCCGGTACACATTGGCAGGGGGAAAAAGCAATGCTGGGGACAAAACCTGGCCACATGCAAGCAAGCGTGGTTTCTGCGAACGAGAAGGCCGGAATAACAGCAGGTAGGTACAGTGCAAGGCATCACATTTTTATGAAATGAAAAGGCATCATGCCACACATGTAGCAAAAATATACCGGAAAATAATTATTCCCCATCATAAAGATTGAGCATTGGGTGATGTGTCATACACCATGCTGTAGCTCCGGGAAAAAGACGATGATGTGCAAAAACAATGGAATTTCAAAACCCAACAGTTTAACATCCGCGGCGCGGCGGTCCTGCCAGCGCCGGGGACTTCTGCCAGGGGCGGATTCAGAAATTATCATGGGGGCACTTGTCTGGAGGAGCGCTATTTCTCTGTGGGGACGCCACTGCGAAAGTACTTGGAGGCAGAGACGGATACAGGGGTACCAATGAGGGCTTGTGCCCCCGTAAAATTGGCACCCCTTCTGCCGGGAAAAGGCTACACTCCGGGAAGGGTCGAGTGCTTCTCCATCGAATTCTTTTTCAGGCAGAGGCGCCCCTCTCAGAGGAAAAGGCGTCCTTTCAATGTGCTCGAGTGCATCCCTCGAAGTTTTCAGCCAGAGGAGCTCCCTAGAAAGAAAAACCCCCTTTCAGTGTGTTTCAGTGAACCCCCTGAAATTTTCCGTCAGACGCATCCTTTTGAAGGTAAAGGCCGGAGTGCACCTCCCTCAACTTTTTTATTCAGCTAGAGGCGCCCCTCCCGAGACCAAGTTCTCCATGACAATATCTGGACCCGCCCCTGCCTGGAGAGGTGCTTATTCCTTCAGAAGGGGGTTTCTGGTCGAAAAATTCGAGGGGTTCCATTCAAGCACACTGAAGAGGTGCCCTTTATCTCTCGGAGAGCCGCTTCTGACTTTTCCCCGCCGGAGGATCGGCCACCTTCCACGGGAGGGGCACATGCCCCCAATTCCCTCCCCATGTATTTTCCCCTGACTCCTGCATCTGCAAGCCGACAACTGGCCACATTCAGGCTATTACAGGTTTCTCCTTTTCCGGAGAAGACAGACCTCTAGCCGACACAAACGGATTGTGCGTTCCGGGTGGCTGGAATTCAAGAACAAAGCGCCAAGTTCGACCTGCTGGTGGCAAGCCTTTCTGTGTCGGTCACCACGCAGGTGCGGATATTATCACGGTCCAAACGTCCAGTTTCGTGACTCTCATTGTAGCCCTGAGGCGTAGGTTGGTGCAATCGCGAGCTGCTCTCCCGGAGGTCCTATTTCCCCGTCAGCAGCTCGGAGACCAGAAGTCGTTCCAGATGCTCCTGCGGATGCACTCCGAACTGGGTGCAGCAGGAGATGCCCCACACTTCCGTGAGCTGTGGAAGACTATTTCTTCAACGGCTGCCGCAGGCAGCTTGGCAATATTATCGCTGCTGTCAGAGGAAACTCCTCTGGGCCAACTGTCCATCGCAGCCGATAGATTCCTGGAAGCCCCGGCTACAGGCTTGGTGTCAGCAATGGCGGCAGGATACTCAGCAGTGCAGACGCTGCCAGTCGGCGTAGTGTCTCCGGACACCAGTACGCTGGCCACACTGCAGGGTATAGTGGCAACGTTAACGGTGGCGGTCAGTCGCTTGGAAACCGTCCTGAGTGACAGGTCACCAGAGTGAACGGGTCACTAGTTCCAGGGCCATCTGCGAGGCATCGGCAGGGCTATCGGCGGGACCATCGGCGGGACCTTGGGCGGGACCACGGCGGGACCTTGGGCGGGACCATCGGCGGGACCATCGGCGGGGCCATCAACGCTCTAGCTCCGATCGCAGCCCGCAGTTTTATGCTTTTTAATGCATACCAA
>JAOTOM010004219.1:0-243249 GCA_034440615.1 Ashinkailepas kermadecensis
TACAGTGTGAATTTGGATCTATTTCTTTGTTTTACTTTGAGCATAAGGTTATTTTACGCCATTTTCTCACTCATAATCATGCTCAATGCAGCACTGTACCTAATCAAACAGGTATGCAATTATAGTCTATAGCAGGTTTTTTTCTCGCTATCTCGAATATAGCTCTTCCTAAATTATGAATATCAGAACATATGATAAAGGTATAGTCATAAGTATGCCATTAACTGAAATTTGAGACTGAAAGACATCCAAGACATTTCAAATGGCACTAATTTCATGGACAATTTCGACATCCTACTGTGTTCGTTTCGACATCTCACACCTAACGAAAAACCATTATTTTAACGCTGCATCACTACACCCACCATCATCTGCACTGACTCACGTTCAACCACTGACGCTCTCGCAGCCATACACAACACCTCACACCCCACACTCCACGCTATCCGTCAACTTTACCACACCCATCATGCTCACCTCCAACTCACACTGCTCTGGGTCCCTGACCACATGGGGATACCGGGCAACGAGCGGGCGGATGAGCTCGCTCCTCGAGCGATCGACCTCCCACCCGCCGCCAACCTCCCGGTGCCACCCGGTGACCTTTTGTCCCTCACAAGCCAATTAGTTATACTACATCTCCAGGCATGCTGGAACCACAACACCACACACTTACATCACAATATACCCCTTCTCGCCAAATGGTTCTCTTCCTGACAACACGCACGCGCACACGAGACCCACGTTGCCCGGCTCCGACTCGGACACACGAAATTCACCCACGATTTCCTCCTCCGCCAACTTCGCCGCGCTCCGCCTTGTCAAATGTGTGACATGCATAACTCTGTTGAACATCTTTTGCTTATCTGCCCGGTATACCAATTACCACGTCGCCCCTTCTTTCCTATATTGCACAACATCGACTTCCACTTTCGCTGCGAAGCTTTCTCGGTGACAAGCTCCTTGAGCTACTATTTACCTTTCTGCACAGCACCAAACTAGAGCAAGTAATTTGAAGCCAACGCCGTCATCCTCTTCGTCGTCGTAAAACACATACATATAGGTTATGTCGCACTAGGTAGGCAGGGACCGATCCAATTTGGCCAAAACGGACGGTTCTCCTTATAAATTGTGCTTGGTTTTTTTACCTACGGGCTTTCTAAGCAGCTTGGTTTTTCCCCTTCTCAGAGAGGGTTTTCCAAGCTTTAATTTAAACATACACCTACACATACAAGGTCGGGCCTGACGCCCACGACTCGCTCTGGGCGCCGGGCCTCGCTTCGCTTCGTCGGGTCGCAGGTGGGCAGTGGAGCCTGTTCGTAGGCTACGAAGCTGCCCACCCTCCAAATGTCCTGATTGTTATGCATGTATGTATGTATGTCTGTACATGAGCCTGTATGCTATGTATGTATCGGTCCTTTACGCCACGTTCTTTGTCTGCCGGCGTCTCGTCTTTCCTCTCTTGCTTATTTGATATAACAGGATGCCACATAAGCCGGATTAACGTAACCCTTTCTTTAACGTAGCAAATCTCTAGCAGATGACTCTTTGCCACTGCTAAAGCCAAAAAAGACAAAAGTATCCCACACATTCCCGGAATCAAATGCCATGGACTGTACGATTGCAACGTGTCCTGGGCTAAAGGAATGTGAGCTAATACCTACATTTGATCCACCAATGGATTGAAGATCATATAGTGGTCACCCTCTGGGTCCGTATGTTGTTTTTAATCACGAAATATATAATAATATTGTAATAAATCAACGCAATTGCTTCACGAGCTATAACCAACACCAGTAAGGAGCGAAATCAGCTGTTTAATTGGAGGGTACATAGGTACCTACTGTAATTCATCCCCCTAGTTTTATAAATTAAACACGGCATTGCATACATATTAAACAACCAGGTGTCCACAATCGATATGTCAGGACCAGGGCTATTTAGGCTATCCATTGTAGGCAGTGGCAGGTCTGGCTTCTGATCGGATTTGTGGTAAGGGTCAAGTAAACATAGTCCGATTTCCAAATCCTTCAGATTCGAACAACTACTATTCGTTGGGCCCGTTTAAGATGATATTTGTCTCACATGTTTTGAATTTCGAGAAAATGCCAATTTAGAGCAAGTATTCGGGGAAAATCGGCCTTTTTGGATGGGGGGCCATGGACCGGTACCATATCCCTCTCCAGATCGGCCAAAGCAAGCTATGTATGTATGGGAAGGCTCACAAATTAGGCGCAACACAGCCACGGGCGCGGTGGATGATTTCACTCACACTTTGCAGATGCAGGACCTTGAGCAGAGTCGTCAGCCGTCAGTGTGCGCCATCGTTGCCATCGTTGCCATCGTCGCCATCGTTGCCATCGTTGCCATCGTTGCCGTTACGCTGTCAGCCTGTCCCACGGCACACGCACAGCAGCATCACCCTGACTCGTCAGATTCGACTTCAACAAGCCACGCTTCTGCCGGTTCGCCGTCCAAAATCGCCACGTGCGGGGCGACACTCATCGGCGCCGACCCAACCAAACCCCGCGTTCCGCGCCGCCGCCGCCGGCACCACTGGCAACCACGTGCTGGCGCGTGGTGTCGACGCTAACGGCACCTCCGCTCACGGAGGTGCCTCGAGCGCCACGCGCCGCCGCCGTCCCGTACGGCACGGAGGTCGATGCTACGTGCTGTCAGCGCTGCAACATCGACGCTCTTTGCTGCTTAGCAGCAGCATGCAGTCTGACATGTTTTTCCCAAAACGTGTAAATGTCATCGATATGTTTCGCATGCCTGACCTGACCGCAATCAGCGACCGCTGATTGCGCCTCTGGCTGCACCATTTTCCGTTCCAGTGCACGCTCCTATCCAGCAACGAAAGACAACGTTGGTCGTGGAATCGATAGTCACTCGCTACTTTCCCGGCAGCGTCTTGCACCAGATTCGTTAATCGGACACTGGAGATATCTGCCCTTTGGCAGGTGTCCCTGTGGTGTCCGATTATCGAGCAACACCGGCGACGGTGGGTATGTCGGAACAGACCCTGCACAACAAAATGTGCCGGCAAGTTCCCCGTGGGACATTCTCAGCTCTGAGAACACTGGACTTACGCTCAGGTCAGTGGCGTACCGAAGGGGGGGGGGAGCATTGGGGGCAGTCTCCCCTGAGGGGTTGGGAGGGGGCCCTAGAATCGCGCCGGAGTTCTGAAAAATTGCGCCAGACTCCCTAAGCATCCCGCTGGGGCCCCCCAAAATCGCACCGGGGTTCATAAAATAACATTGGGGCCCCTGAAAAGCACACTGGGAACCACAAGAAGTCGCGCAGGGGGCCTGAAATGACGCTGTGGGAAAAAATGTTTCGCCAGTACCCTAAAATTCACATTAGGGGCCATAAAAGTCGAGCAGGTGCTCCTGAAAATGACACAGGGGCGCATAAATCGCACCGGAATCCTAAAAGCCAAATTGGGAGCCTAAAATGTCGTGCAGGAATCCCTGAAAATAGCACTTCGACCCCCACAATCGCACCAGGACCCCTGCAAATCACATGGAGTGCCCACAAATCGCTCCGGGCCCCTGAAAATGACGCTGAGAGTTCAAAATAGTGAGACTGGGGCCCCTGACTATACCGCTGGTGCACCCAAAAATTAGCGCCGGGATCCAGAAAATTCGCGCCGAAAAAGTCTCCAAAAATCATGCTGCGGCTTCAAATGGTCGGGCCAGGGTCCCTAGAAATCACGCTGGGGCGTAATAATTATTCCCAAGACCCGTACAAATGACGCTGGGGTCTAAAAGACGGGCCAGGCCTCTGAAAATCGCAACAGGGCCCTTGTAAATCACATTAGAATCTCCACAAATCGTTCCGGGACCACTCAAAATTACGCTGAGAGTTCACAAAAGTGAGACTGGGCCCATGGGGCCACGCTGGGGCCCAAAAGATCAAGCTGGCCCCTGGAAATCGCGCTGTGGCTTCCAAAGCATCTGGAGGGGGTTTCTGAACATCACGCTGAGACCTCAAAAGATCGCTCCTGGACCCTGTAGTTCACGCTGGGGGCCCAAAAAAAGTAGCGTCGGGTTCTTGAAAACCACGACGGGAGCCCAACGGGTCGGACCGGGGCCGCTGAAAATCACGCTGAGTCTGGGGTATCAAAAAGATGCGCTCGGGACTCTGAAATTCACATTAGGGGCTCTACAGGTCGGACCGGGCCCCAGAAGTCTTATCGGGACCGCCCAAAAAAACGAAGCCGGGGCAACGAAAATAGCAGTCCGGACATGGAAAATCACTCTAAAAGTTCCCAAAATGTGTTAGACCTCAATAAAGTGTCGAGGCCACTAATACTCACGCTAAGGATCCCAACAAATAACGACGGGTCCCAAAAAAGTCGCACCTAAACCCAAAAAAGTCGCGTCGCTGCCCCTGAAAATCACACTGCGAGCCCTAAAAGTCGCGTCGGGTGCCCACAAGTCGCAGCTGGCGTCCCAAAAATCAACGCCGACACGGAATATCATACTGCGGCTACAAAAATTGCATCAAGGATCCCAAAATAAACACATTGGGCCCAGGCAAACGCGTGTTAGGGCACCGAAAAAAAATGCACCGGGCGCTCGAAGAATCGTACCGGGGCCCAAAGCCATCGCGCATGGGGTTCAAAAAGTCGAACTCGACAACAAAAAGGTAACAAAAGGAAAAAGATAAAATCAACCAGAGCACCGAAAAAAATCAGAACAGGTCCTGGAGGAAAGTTCTCGGAAGGATCTTTCTACTCTGAACGGTGCCATCGGATGAAAACAATTCGTTGAGCAGCCGCAGTAGTCTACAAGATAAGCAAATTCCCCCTCCCTTCTGAACGGGTGGGTTCCCAAGAATCGCGCCAGCGTCCCCCAAAATCACTCGCGATATATTCGCGTCGGGGGTCTAAATAAATGTACTGGACACAAAGAACTCGCGCCGGGCCCGAAAACTTTCGACGGGGTCCGATAAAATCGCGCTGTGGCCCAGCTAAGTACAACGCGCCCAGCGAACTAGCGCCGAGCCCCAAAATATCGCGCTTAGGACCCAAAATTCATGTTGGTAGTCTCAAAAATTATGGTCCGTGCATCCTAAAATCCCCTGGAGGCGCCAAATATATTCGTCGATGGCCTCAAATGAGCTTAGCTTGGCCCAAAAATTTCATCGGGACGCGACAAAAATCAAGGCTGAACCCTCCAAAATAAGGAATGATTTCGAAAAATAAATATTCTGGTCAAGAAAATCGCTCCGGAGCCCCAAACATACCACCAGACGCCTTCAAGAATCGCGCGCGGCCCCGAAAAAAAAAACACGCATCGGAGTTCGAAAAATCGTGGCGGGACACCTAAATATGGCACCGAGAACACGAAAATCAGGCCTGGTCTCGGACTTTCAAAAACTCAAAAGTCACCAAAACTGGCGTCGGATCCCCCGGAATCATGTTCTTGGGCCCGAAAATTCGCACCAGGACACCGGGGAATTATACCGAAGCCTCCAAAATCGTGCTGGGATCCCACAAATGTGTCTCAGAAGCCCCAAATAAACACAGTAAGGGCACACCGGGCACAACAGGAGGCTGAAAATGCACCGGGTCCTCAAAAGCATACCCAGTCTCGCAAAAAGCGGCACGGCCTTAAAACATGCGTTGCAGCTCTAAATATACAAACCGGAAGCTCTAAGAAAACACAACGGTGACCCTCAAAGCACACCGGGGGCATGGAACCGCATAGGGGCCTCAAAAAGAGGCTGGGTCCCTAAAAAATTGGCATGCCCATAAAAATGAGCAAAAAGACCGGGCACTAAATACACACATCAGTGTCTTCGAAAACGCACTGGTACCTCAAAAATAAACGTCGGTGCACAAAAAAGCAACACAACTCTAAAAAAGAATCGAGGTATACAAAATGGGCCGGGGCCCTCACAATAATTGGCTAGAACCCTACAATACATCCGTAGACGAAGAAAAGCGCAACGGATAAAAAACACCTAACTAGGGCCTCGGCTCGGTAGCCAATCTGGGAGCGTATTTAACCAAAGAAATGAAGTGAATCATAGCTCAGCGAGTATCCGGATTTTTAACCATCACCAGAAAATGTGTGAAGGAAACTAATCATCCAATTGCATTAATCGAATTTTCCCAGCGAACCCCCATACGAAGCGTTCCACACGCCAAATATAACAGAAGACTATCATGTGACAGTAATTACCAAAACGTATGGAGCATAGCAGATAGCGGAGAATTGTGGAGTGTGGCGAATGCGCCGAATGCGCAAGACGGGTGTAAACGTGCACGAACGTTGGCGTTTTCGGCGTTATGAACTAGAATGCCTGACATTTGACAACTTAATTCCTATTTAAGTTAATATAAAATGTAATAATCCGTGCCGCGCCGTGCACGTCGCGGCGTGTCGACATTCCAGCGTGTGGCGCAACGTTTCAGTCGACCGTCAGCGGGCGACAGAAGTCGTGAGCCGGGGCCAGCCGTATCGACCTCGTCGGGCAAACACGGGCCGAGGCTGCCGCCCGCGCCACCACACGGCCTCCTCTGACATGTCAACACGGGCCGAGGTACGAGGCTGCCGCCCGCGCCCCCTGCACGCCACCACACGGCCTCCTCTGACATGTCAACACGGGCCGAGGTACGAGGCTGCCGCCCGCGCCCCCTGCACGCCACCACACGGCCTCCTCTGACATGTCAACACGGGCCGAGGTACGAGGCTGCCGCCCGCGCCACCACACGGCCTCCTCTGACATGTCAACACGGGCCGAGGTACAAGGCTGCCGCCTGCGCCCCCTGCACACCACCAAACGGCCTCCTCTGACATGTCAACTGCGAGATCGTGCCCTTACTCATGGCCACAACCCCACCGGTCGCATTTGATATTACTTAAGCATAACTGTGTGAGGAGGGAAGAGCTCAAACGGTTGGGACTTGGTCCGATTGGAGTTGAGTGTAACGCTTCCCCACTTCGGTGTGTCACCAGGACTACTTTTGCACATATTACAGGCAAATGAGTGATATTTGCATGGGGGTGCACTAAAAAACACAATAGATTATAACGGCTATTTGAAAAATCAGATACCTTGAGCCTGGCCGGGCCGATTGAAGTTGTATGTATGTACAATCACCCCAACTTGCAATGATTATCCAAAAAGATACTAATGGTTCAGATATTTCATATGCCATGTTCATAACTGATGTGTTGTAACATAAAACATCGAGAACTGCATGGAACTAAACTAGCAATCAAGCAGTATCATTTTACAGCCTGGGTATAAACTATTGCAATAATCAAGTCAGTGAAATTGGCATTGATTGACCATCCATCTAGTTGAACGTGTCAAATTGTGTTGTAATAATTATACCACTCCGTGGACATTTTCTACTCACTGCGGCTTTGGTTTTGGTTGCCCATCTCTATGTCCTCATTCTGCTTGAATGTTTAGGTGGATACTTTTTCAGATGGCCTACTGGAGTTATAATTCGCCGAGCGCCTAGCTCGGTTGATCTCCCTGCAGGAGTCGGTGCCGTGACCGAACTGCGCAAGAGCCCGCCGGCGGCGCTGCATCAGGTCACGGGTGCCGTCTGCCACCACAGGGGCGCTGCATCAGGTCACGGGTGCCGTCTGTCACTACAGGGGCGCTGCATCAGGTCACGGCTGCCGTCTGCCACCACAGGGGCGCTGCATCAGGTCACGGCTGCCGTCTGCCACCACAGGGGCGCTGCATCAGGTCACGGGTGTCGTCTGTCGCTACAGGGGCGCTGCATCAGGTCACGGCTGCCGTCTGCCACCACAGGGGCGCTGCATCAGGTCACGGCTGCCGTCTGCCACCACAGGGGCGCTGCATCAGGTCAGGGCTGCCGTCTGCCACCACAGGGGCGCTGCATCAGGTCACGGGTGTCGTCTGTCGCTACAGGGGCGCTGCATCAGGTCACGGCTGCCGTCTGCCACCACAGGGGCGCTGCATCAGGTCACGGCTGCCGTCTGCCACCACAGGGGCGCTGCATCAGGTCACGGGTGTCGTCTGTCACTACAGGGGCGCTGCATCAGGTCACGGGTGCCGTCTGCCACCACAGGGGCGCTGCATCAGGTCACGGCTGCCGTCTGCCACTACAGGGGCGCTGCATCAGGTCACGGCTGCCGTCTGCCACCACAGGGGCGCTGCATCAGGTCACGGCTGCCGTCTGCCACCACAGGGGCGCTGCATCAGGTCACGGATGCCGTCTGTCACTACAGGGGCGCTGCATCATGTCACGGATGCCGTCTGTCACTACAGGGGCGCTGCATCAGGTCACGGCTGCCGTCTGCCACCACAGGGGCGCTGCATCAGGTCACGGATGCCGTCTGTCACTACAGGGGCGCTGCATCAGGTCACGGATGCCGTCTGTCACTACAGGGGCGCTGCATCAGGTCACGGCTGCCGTCTGCCACCACAGGGGCGCTGCATCAGGTCACGGGTGTCGTCTGCCACCACAGGGGCGCTGCATCAGGTCACGGGTGCCGTCTGCCACCACAGGGGCACTGCATCAGGTCACGGGTGTCGTCTGTCGCTACAGGGGCGCTGCATCAGGTCACGGCTGCCGTCTGTCACTACAGGGGCGCTGCATCAGGTCACGGGTGTCGTCTGTCACTACAGGGGCGCTGCATCAGGTCACGGGTGTCGTCTGTCACCACAGGGGCACTGCATCAGGTCACGGGTGTCGTCTGTCACTACAGGGGCGCTGCATCAGGTCACGGCTGCCGTCTGCCACCACAGGGGCGCTGCATCAGGTCACGGCTGCCGTCTGCCACCACAGGGGCGCTGCATCAGGTCACGGGTGTCGTCTGTCGCTACAGGGGCACTGCATCAGGTCACGGCTGCCGTCTGTCACCACAGGGGCACTGCATCAGGTCACGGGTGTCGTCTGTCGCTACAGGGGCGCTGCATCAGGTCACGGGTGTCGTCTGTCACTACAGGGGCGCTGCATCAGGTCACGGGTGCCGTCTGTCACCACAGGGGCGCTGCATCAGGTCACGGGTGCCGTCTGTCGCTACAGGGGCGCTGCATCAGGTCACGGCTGCCGTCTGCCACCACAGGGGCGCTGCATCAGGTCACGGGTGTCGTCTGTCGCTACAGGGGCACTGCATCAGGTCACGGGTGCCGTCTGTCGCTACAGGGGCGCTGCATCAGGTCACGGCTGCCGTCTGTCACCACAGGGGCACTGCATCAGGTCACGGGTGTCGTCTGTCACTACAGGGGCGCTGCATCAGGTCACGGCTGCCGTCTGCCACTACAGGGGCGCTGCATCAGGTCACGGCTGCCGTCTGCCACCACAGGGGCGCTGCATCAGGTCAGGGCTGCCGTCTGCCACCACAGGGGCGCTGCATCAGGTCACGGGTGTCGTCTGTCACTACAGGGGCGCTGCATCATGTCACGGATGACGTCTGTCACTACAGGGGCGCTGCATCAGGTCAGGGCTGCCGTCTGCCACTACAGGGGCGCTGCATCAGGTCACGGCTGCCGTCTGCCACCACAGGGGCGCTGCATCAGGTCACGGGTGTCGTCTGTTACTACAGGGGCGCTGCATCAGGTCACGGGTGTCGTCTGCCACCACAGGGGCACTGCATCAGGTCACGAATGCCGTCTGTCGCTACAGGGGCGCTGCATCAGGTCACGGGTGTCGTCTGTCGCTACAGGGGCACTGCATCAGGTCACGGCTGGCGTCTGCCACCACAGGGGCGCTGCATCAGGTCACAGGTGCCGTCTGCCACCACAGGGGCGCTGCATCAGGTCACGGCTGCCGTCTGCCACCACAGGGGCGCTGCATCAGGTCAGGGCTGCCGTCTGCCAGTACAGGGGCGCTGCATCAGGTCAGGGCTGCCGTCTGTCGCTACAGGGGCGCTGCATCAGGTCACAGGTGCCGTCTGCCACCACAGGGGCGCTGCATCAGGTCACGGATGCCGTCTGCCACTACAAGTGGTGCGGCGCTCAGTAGTGCAGCTGCATCGACCGAAACGGGAAATGAGCGTCAACGGTGGGGGCAAACACATGAATAACATGTTGCCACTTCTCAGTCACAGTTGTAGATAATAGCACCATACTTCAATCAGCCATAGTTAGAGATCGTGGAAGAGCTCGAGTATCTTGGGCTTGCAACTCTGAATGAAAGTGCCTGGGATCACTATAGCTTGCTGACCTCCGACCCAGCGATGACCTCTACTCACCGGCGACGGGCTCCGTGTGTACGCCTGCCAGTGTGCAAGCTTGAACGGCAAGCTTGGTGACCCGCAGCACGGCCCGCACCACGACCAGCAACACGGCCAGCAACACGAGTAGCCGGAGCAGATCACGGTGAGTGGTGGGGGGGGGCGGAAACGCGACTGGAAACAGCGAAAGATGACTCGGCACCGTCTGAGCCGCGGCCCGGCAACAGGCGAGTGGACCACCCGACTCACTCGACTCGGATCCACGTCTGGAGTCGCAACGCCCCGCCGACACTGGACGGGTCACACTGAGTCACTCGCACCGGGCCCACTCACTCAAACGCTCACTCGCTCATGCTCGTCCAACACAGGAGCCGGCCACTAAGGGTCGGTAGATTACGGCGGGGAACGCCGGCGCCTGGCGGTGCCGTCGGACGCAGATGAGCCTACTTGCTGTCTAATTAACATGACGTGAAACGGTTACCCAGAGGTACCATCGGACGTAGATTAGCCGACTTACAAAACCGCCGCACTAACCCCACACATCCCTGCATGAGTTCACCCCTCCCCACTAGATCGTATGCTACTAATTGCCACTGAAAACTGAATACCTACTGCTAACACGTGGCAGCCGGAGTGCGAAGCGGCGTGAGGAGTACCTCCTTACCAGCAACGTAAGATCACCGGTGGTCTTCAACAAGAGTAGGCTAAAGCTACTCTTGCAAGATCAACTTCCTTGATAACCCGGGCAAGATCAACTTCCTTGATAACCCTCGCCCACCCCAAAATAGACTATCCTGTGGGGGAGCAGTGTAAACTAAAGCTTCATCAAAACCGCCTGAACAATCCGAGAGACGGTCCATCGTACCCCTCAAACGTCAGCACCGTAACGTCACATACACTTTAACCCGTCTTGTCTTTCCGGTCAGATCCTCACACCCCGTCTCGGGAGGGGGGGGGGTAATACAACACCCCCTATAATCTCCAAACTAAGCGTCGCACGAAAACGAAAGAGGTGTCATCGGAAAGCGCTCCACGAGTAGGGCCAGAACCCCTCCTCCCCCCCCAAATCACGTCACTAGACGGTCTCTGTCTTCACGCTGACATCATGTTTTTGCTCTGGGGAGTTCATTTTGGAGGGAGATTTGACAAACAAAAATTTGTTGGAATCAGGAAAAGAACGCGGAATCGGCCATTGCCCTACATTTTTGTCCACCCCAAAATCAAACTTTTAGTTTTGGAAGTTCAAAATTTTGAGTTTTCAATTCCCTTTCATTTTTATTTGTGTGGTCTTGGGTGTCTTGGGGGCCTCCGGCGTGCTTTTGAGGGCTCATGGCTCATGCATTTACTACCCCAGCGCATATTTTACGACCCTGTTGCATTTTGCGAGACTCTGCTCACCTTGGAGGATTCCAGTGCTATATCGGCCTCCCAGTGTGTACGTTCGACAACATTTAGCGCCGCTGGGGATGCAACTGTTTGAGGCCCAACGCGTTTTCCGGGACGTCTCTTCTCCGGGTCGCGGCGCGATGTTTCGGACCCACGCGTGAGGTCGGGGCCAGACGCGAGCATTCTGGTCTGGACGCGATTTTGCGGGAAATCTGCAGATTTGTTTTTGAGCTCGAGTCGCTTTTCCCCGCGTCGAGCGTGATTTCAGCGAAAAATCACTCTCGGCGTGATTGTTGGATCTCCGGTGGTATATTTTGGTGTCCGCCGTTATGTCGTGGAGCCCATGCGTTCTCTTCGGGCTGTATGCAATTGTTTTCGTCTCTGGCGGGATTTTTGTGCCTCCAGAGCGCTTGCCCAGGATGGGCGATTTTTGTCGTAATCACTGCTGATGTTGGTTGATCTCTACTTCTTTTCGTGTCCGGATGCAATTTGTTAAGCCTCGCGGTTTACCTGGGCCCCGCTCCAGTATTTGTGGGAACCAGTGCGATTATTCGGAGCCTCGGCACGACCCTTCTGGCCTTCTGGCCTACGCGCGATCTTTCGGGCCCCGACGCGAGTTTACCGGATTTCTTTCGAACGTTCGGAGCCAGACTCGCTTTTCCGGGATCGGGTGTAATGTTTCCGTGCCCCGGCTCGGTTTTTGGGGACCATGGCCCGATATGGCCTGATATGTACACCGACAAGAACTGTAGCTGCGACTTCTTTTTGCGGGGGGGGCGCTTTTCGTGAGCCCTACGTGATTTTTGGTGCTTCGGAGCGATGCTCTGGGACCGGATTGATTTTACGGAGTTTGCTTCTTTACCGGATTGCTTCTAATTTTCGTGGCCCATGTTTGATTTAACTCGGGTACCAATGATAATTTTGGGGTCCCAGCGCGGTATTATGGTGGCAACGCAGGAATTTTCCGGACATAGCCGCGAGTGTTTGGACCCGGCTCTATTTATTCGTGGACCCTGCTGCAAATTTATGGGGTCCCGATGAAAATCCGTTGGACCCCAGCGCGTTTCCAAGACCCCGCTGTTAATTATGGCCCCGACCCGTATTTAGGCCCCGACAAGATTGTTGGGACCACAATGACATTTTGGGCACCAAGGTCATTTTACGACCCTTGGCATGGGTTTTCGAACCTCCGCTGTACATAGTGAGAGCCCCGACGACATTTTTGAAGCCCGATAATTTAGCACGATTTCCAGGGTCTCCGGTGTGATTTGGGGCTCGACGTGATTTTTAGAGGCCCGAGCTCGATTTGTCCGAACCATAGCGCGATTCTTGCATATTACCCCCCCCCCCCGCCCTAAGTACACTACTGACTGGATCATCGGTGGAGAAGTTTTTCATCGTTGGCGGTGTCCGATACATGGCAGCAATGAGTGTTTATATTACCATTCTTGAAAATCGGTGCTACATTTGAGTTGACCTTGACTATCATTACACCATCGTTGCGACCATCGTCACAACCGGACAGTTTCAGCCGGAGAATGTATTTCTCGATAGTTAGTCAGCACCCACATAATCGCCGTCTCACACCAGCCGCACATAACACGTGTAATTAGCGATCACCTGGACGCCACCAGCTCATCTGGCCGTTGGCCGACGACGGCCCCGGGTGTGACGTCACACCTCCTCATCACACACGGCCCTGTTGGCCACGTCCACATATGCGGCTGCTCTGGCTGACTCGATGCTGGCGCTCAGACGTATCCGCGGCAGCTTTGGCTGACCATTGTGCCGGCATAGTGCGCAGAGAATCGAGTGCCACTGACTCGCAGCGCATCGTTGTCCCTCACCAATGTCTTCTGCTATATTACAAAAATAAAAAATGTCTACGTTATCAGTGTCTTCCGCTGCCAGCGTTGGTCGCTGTAAAAGTCGTTCGCTCTCAACGTCTGCTACCAAGGTCGTCCGCTGTCAACGCTAGATATTGCTGACGTCGTCTATATCAACATCTCCTCTTACCAATGTCTGTTACTAATACGGTGTTGCCATCTTCGTCTATTGCTCATATCATCTATTGCCAGCGTCGTCTATTACTAACGTCATAAGTTACCAACGTCGTCACTTATCAATATCGTACGTGACCAACGTTATCTATTACTAAGGTCATATTTTACCAACGTAGTCTACTACTAATGCCACCTGTTACCAGCGTCATCTATTACCAATGCCATCTGTTACTAAAGTTGTCCATTACACCGTCTATTACTAATGTCTTATTCACTTACTAATGTCATATGTGACCGGCGTCCTCTATTACTAATGTCATCTCTTACCAACATCGTCTATTACTAATGTCGTCTATTGCCGAAGTCGTCTATTACTAACGTCACCTGTCACTCGGCAAGCTATACCAATGTCGAACCTTACGTTGATCCGTCGACTAAGCTGTTCCGGCAGAGCGAGCAACGAGGCCAATCAGAGCCTCGCTCTATATCACGTGATCTGGTCCGTGTTGGTGACGTCACTTGACCTGCGAGCGACACTTAGTTATCTTAACATGAAGGTCGCATAACACGAGTCGGTCATTTCTGTCAAGCACCGTTTGACCGGCACGTGCAGCATCTGACCAGCCGCGCGACACACCACAATTCGACTTGCGCGCATCTTTTGCCATCACGCACCACTTTCGTCGACTCTTCCGCAAGCGGTGAGGAACATCACCAGCACACCGCACCGCACCGGGCAACGACCGGCCGCCGGGCGGAGGGAGGTCCGGCGGTCATCACAGGCTCATGACGTCACCGGCCAGGGCAGAGTAGCGGTCCAGTCCGAGGGAGGTCCGGCGGTCATCACAGGCTCATGACGTCACCGGCCAGGGCAGAGTAGCGGCCCGGCCCGAGGGAGGTCCGGCGGTCATCACAGGCTCATGACGTCACCGGCCAGGGCAGGAGGGCCCCGGAGGTCCGCGGTCATCACAGGCTCGACGCCCGGCCGGGCGTGGGGAGGTCCGGCGGTCATCACAGGCTTGACGTCACCGGCCGGCAGAGTGCGGTCCGTCCGAGGGAGGTCCGGCGGTCATCACAGGCTCATGACGTCACCGGCCAGGGCAGAGTAGCGGCCCGGCCCGAGGGAGGTCCGGCGGTCATCACAGGCTCATGACGTCACCGGCCAGGGCAGAGTAGCGGTCCAGCCCGAGGGAGGTCCGGCGGTCATCACAGGCTCATGACGTCACCGGCCAGGGCAGGGTAGCGGTCCGGCCAAGGGAGGTCCGGCGGTCATCACAGGCTCATGACGTCACCGGCCAGGGCAGAGTAGCGGTCGCGGCCGAGGGAGGTCCGGCGGTCATCACAGGCTCATGACGTCACCGGCCAGGGCAGAGTAGCGGTCCGGCCCGAGGGAGGTCCGGCGGTCATCACAGGCTCATGACGTCACCGGCCAGGGCAGAGTAGCGGTCCGGCCCGAGGGAGGTCCGGCGGTCATCACAGGCTCATGACGTCACCGGCCAGGGCAGAGTAGCGGTCCGGCCCGAGGGAGGTCCGGCGGTCATCACAGGCTCATGACGTCACCGGCCAGGGCAGAGTAGCGGTCCAGCCCGAGGGTGCGCTCCAGCCAGCGGCGGCCCAGCCAGACGAGCAGCAGCGCCAGGCCGGTGGCAGACGTGGCCCGCCACACCCACTCGTACCCGGCCTCGTCCTCCGGCACACGCAGGCTGCTCCGGAGATCAGCCCGTCTGTCGGGCAGGCGATGGTGTCAGGCAGGCGATGGTGTCAGTCAGGTGTCAGGCAGGTGTCAGTCGGGCAGGCGATGGTGTCAGCGCTCGGTCGTCCCACCTACCCCATATCTCTCGCTGATGACATTTGTTAGTGAATAATTACTGGGTGCGCAATTTGGTGAGGTCATCTATCAAGAATCGTGGGGAGATTTGGAGGCCCAGGGCAGCAAGAGCACAGCTGAGTGGGAAAACAAAATGACTGGGTGGGAAGCTACCACCCAGTTCACATGCTAAACCATGACCTGCTCTCGCCACCCCCACTCCCCTGTTCCAAACACGAGCACTACGATCGTCTCCTAGTCCGGAAACAGCTTTTAAATTCACACTAGGGTTGAAGAGGAAACTGGAACACTGCGTGACTCTGGTGGTTATTGGTTTTATGACACTTCGACCGTTGAGTCATGTAGCGTCGCCAATCTCTCAGGCCGATTGGTCGCGGGCGATGAGTAGCGACAGGTGAGATTCGAGCCCACAATCTTTTGATTGTGAGACGGGAAACTTACTCCTAGACTACTCATCTCCCACTGCGTGACTCATCGACACCGGAACCAACAAGCGTCCACCGTCGACAGACACCGGAACCAAGAACCATCAAGCGTCCGCTGTAGGCAGACACCGGAACCAACAAGCGTCCGATGTCGGCAGACACCGGAACCAACAAGCGTCCGCTGTCGGCAGACACCGGAACCAATAAGCGTCCGCTGTCGGCAGACACCGGAACCAATAAGCGTCCGCTGTCGGCAGACACCGGAACCAGCAAGCGTCCGCTGTCGGCAGACACCGGAACCAACAAGCGTCCGCTGTCGGCAGACACCGGAACCAACAAGCGTCCGCTGTCGGCAGACACCGGAACCAGCAAGCGTCCGCTGTCGGCAGACACCGGAACCAGCAAGCGTCCGCTGTCGGCAGACACCGGAACCAACAAGCGTCCGCTGTCGGCAGACACGGGAACCAACAAGCGTCCGCTGTCGGCAGACACGGGAACCAACAAGCGTCCGCTGTCGGCAGACACCGGAACCAGCAAGCGTCCGCTGTCGACAGACACCGGAACCAACAAACGTCCGCTGTCGGCAGACACCAGAACCAATAAGCGTCCGCTGTCGGCAGACACCGGAACCAGCAAGCGTCCGCTGACGGCAGACACCGGAACCAGCAAGCGTCCGCTGTCGGCAGACACCAGAACCAACAAGCGTCCGCTGACGGCAGACACCGGAACAACCAAGCGTCCGCTGTCGGCAGACACCGGAACCAGCAAGCGTCCGCTGTCGGCAGACACCGGAACAAATAAGCGTCCGCTGACGGCCAACAGCGGGCCGTGTGGACGGTGTCGACCGCGTATCGACCTGAGCCGCTGCAGTGGCGTCGGACGCAGCTCTGTGCACAGGGATAGCCTGGCAGCTGTGTACACAGTGATAGCCTGGCAGCTGTGTACACAGTGATAGCCTGGCAGCTCTGTACACAGTGATAGCCTGGCAGCTCTGTACACAGTGATTGCCTGGCAGCTCTGTACACAGTGATAGCCTGGCAGCTCTGTACACAGTGATAGTCTGGCAGCTCTGACGCAGCTCTGTATACAGTGATAGCCTGGCAGCTCCGACACAGCTCTGTATACAGTGATAGCCTGGCAGCTCTGACACAGCTCTGTACACAGTGATAGCCTGGCAGCTTTGTACACAGTGATAGTCTGGCAGCTCTGACGCAGCTCTGTATACAGTGATAGCCTGGCAGCTCCGACACAGTTCTGTATACAGTGATAGCCTGGCAGCTCTGACACAGCTCTGTACACAGTGATAGCCTGGCACGGGACCGGGCGTGGACAGCTCCGGCCCAGAGCACTCTTGTCGCTCCCCCTGTCGGCCAGCAACAAGTGGAGTGAATAGCGCTGGTGGTCAGGCCCCGCGGCCATCACCTGATGCTGAACAAACCAGCCACACGGCAGCCCAGCTGAAGGCGGCTTATTTTCAGCACATCACGGATGCGCCCTTCAGCTTCCCTGGATTTTCCAGCAGCCGCGATTCTCCGCGGCGACGCCTCCCCTGCCTTCAGTCCTACACCGGTCACTGTCACTCCAGTTGGCGAGCTGTTACTGCTCAGATAAGACTGCTAAGACCCAACGCTGCGCCCACCACCGAGATCTTGCCGATAGCGACGACACTGAATCAGCCAGTGTGCAAACGGAATTCTGACGGTGGCCGACGTTCAGACAGATTATCTGTCGTCACACACACGCACTGTGACGGCTAATAATAATCATGTGTGCGATGACGGTGGCAATAAAATGGGACTCACCGCCCACGCTTCTGCCGAATGCATACAGCGACAACTGTACCCGAGGAATTTGCGGAGGGGTATGTTTATATATATATATATATATATATATAAATAAATGTGGGGGGGGGGGGGGAGGTGCACGTATGGCACCGCATAGACAAGCTCAGTAATGCTATTGATCATTTCAATTATTTCCTTAGTTAGTTCACGATACATGCCCTCCACGTACAGTGCATAATATGGACAGTCTGGGTATAACTAAGATATTTACAAGGAAAGGATATATTTGGGGTCAATATTGGGAGCAGACGCGTAGCAAACACTCATACACCCACATAATACAATACCCATACCACTATCTGCACTTGCTACAAGAACTATAAATGGGTAGTGCATGGAAGTAATAGGAAAGCGATGGCCTAAAGGTGAGTTCATAGTGTACACAAATCCATTTTGTAAGTTTTTGTGTGTGACTAGTGTTGCTCGTGGAGATAAGCTAGTGCATGTTTCTTGAAGTTAGACAACCTCGATGTTTTTGTTTCAGTAGGGAGTTTGTTATAGTGGAAGATAGACGAGTAGAGAAATCTCCTGCGGCCCGCCTCTCTGTGTATTGCTGGCAGGTGCAGGTGGTCGTCTGCACGTGTATGACGGTTTCGCAGGGTGGTGTTTGCACTGATTTGACCGGCAATGTGCGTTGGCTCACCCGTCAGAATGATCTTGTGGAGCAGAGTAAGGCTGTGAAAAAGATGCAGATCTGCTGCAGTGAGGAAACGCAGCTCGTTACGGGCATCATAAATGTGATCAAATTTCCGTAGACCTGACACGATTCTAGTGTCGAAGTTGATGTTCTTGTCTAGCCTGTGAATATTTGCTGCCAACCCGTTCCCGTAAACAGATATGCAGTGGCGGATGGTGGATATAACTAGGCTGCTGACTATAGTGAAGAGGGTACTGGTGGGCAGATGGTGATGCAGATGGCTCAGGGCCAGAAGGAATTCAGTGAACTTGAACTACATGGGAATCCCATGACATGTGGCGATGAAATGTCACCCCAAGGTTCCTACTCGAACGGCTCTCATTTATCACGGCGTCCCTAAAGCACACTCGTATCGGAGTAAGTTTGCGAAGATTTTGACGCGATCCGAACGTGAGGAGCTGAGTTTTGGTCGGGTTTACCCTGACACCGTTATCCAGGAAGTAGTCGGTAGGGTTGGTTCAGACATGTCTTCATCTGACTTAGCAGATTGATGAGATCAGCTTTGCGACCGGAGATGAGAACCTGGGTGTCGTCTGCGAACTGAGTTACGTGTGCTACCGGGACGTGCAAACTGAGGTCGTTCGAAAAGATGCTATGGAGGAATGAACCCAGTGATGAGCCTTGAAAAACACCTATGTTGTTTGGGAGAAAGGAGGAGAGATGCCTGTTTCCGCGTTGATCTGAGATGCTAACAGCTTGCGTGCGACCTCCCAGGTACCCCCTAAACCAGTCAGTATCGATTCCATGGAGTTATAGTTTGGTGAGCAGTTTGGTGTGGTCTATTACGTCGACGCATTTGCTGAGGTCCAGCAGGCAAACGAGAGCTACTTCCGAACATTGCCGCTAGTATATTGTCCGTGGCTGAGGTAAGAGCGGTTTCCGTAGAGTGGCGTGGTCTGAAGCCGTGCTGAGTTTGAGCCAGTAAGTGGTTTGAGTTCAGGTAGTGATAAAGTTGTTTCTGCACTACCCTCCCTGTAATTTTGGCGTTAACCGGAACCAATGAGATGGGCCTAAAATTAGAGGGATCCGTAGGATCTTCTGATTTGTGAGTGGGAATTGCTATCGACTGTTTCAAAGTGGAGGGGACATCAGCTATAGTCAGGCATGTGCTTAGCATGTGCTTATGATGTCGAACAGCACTTCTCTGATAAAAAGAACATAAATTTGATAAACTTAACACGCGCACTGGAGGGGGGGAAATCCGCCCACCCCTCCGATTTTTCGTACATAACTCCAGATTTTACCGGTCGATATACGCCATGTTTTGTGTACCTGCTTACAAATGACCAGCACGTCGCTTAAAGCAAGCAAAATGGAAATCGGCCGAAAATATTTCGAGTTAGGGGCCGTTAAAGTAAACAAAATTCGTAGCGCCAGACCACAAAAATCGGCGCTGATGCGCTTCCCGTATATCCGCAAAAGGGAAGTGTTCCTGGCAACACTAGCGACTTGTTTGATGTATATTGATATGCTATATAGTTTCAAGGTAATGTTAGGTCACCGAGGTCAAGTTGGGTCAAATTCATGACAGGCTAATGGAACCAAACTTGGTCAACTGGAATGTTGTCATAAATGCACTACTGTTTGTCATTGTGTACTGTTTGTCATTGCGTTTCCATACATTATTCATGTACTTCACTCCTTTCTTCGCGAAGCCGATTGAGCCGAGCTGCCCGACGGAGCAGTCGGGCGGGTTGACCTGATAAAGTGCTGCTATATAGGTGATCTGGAGTCAAATGTCGGGTCAAGCATCTGTATTGCATCATTAGTAATGTCCAAAGCATCATTGATGCCCATTTTGGAGCATTTAAACACAATCGCAGCGATCCATAACCATGACAAGCCAAGCCACGCAAAACAATAAAATTGTGAAAAATGTAACCACATTTGACCTTGAAGATATTGACCTAAGGTCATGAAATTTGCACACAATAGAGTTCACTACCGTACCCATCCACCCTGCGAATTTTGTTCCTCCAGCTTTAATATGAGCCGAGATCTTAGGGGGGGTGGCGGAATCCGCCCCCTCCCCCTTCAGTGCGCGTAATTTACAGAGACCCACCAGGGCGCGTGTTAATACAGATTCCATTGGGTCCGCAAGCACCCGTGCTTCTCATGTCCATGACAATTTTGGCTAGCTGTTCGACAGATATGGGTGACAATTTATAGGTGGTAGAGAAGCGCGACAGCCGGCAACTGAGAGGTGTGTGTCCAGGCATGTTTGCCTGGCGTTTGACCACTGCTGATACCTTAGGTCCGACACTTACAAAGCACTGATTAAGCTGCTCAGGTAGGACCTGAGGTTGAACTCTGTGAGAGCCTTTTTGGTGTCGATAATTGGCTTGATAGCACGCCACGCAGCTGATGGGCCTCTCTGAGCTATACGTTTGTGATAACTGTAGTGGTAGAACCTCACTCTGGTTTTGCCGACAGAGATGGGCGAGTTTGTTATGATGACATCCAACAAAGAGCCTGTGGCGAATATTTTGTCATTTTGTCACATTTTGTTTTCAACATTTTGTCAGTACATTAACCGCTTCCCGTAATGCAAACAGAGTGATCTCAGCCCTCCCCAAGCATTAGAGCCCACTAACACTTTACCTGCAATAAGATCGGGACTTCCACGACCAGTGACGTCCAGACAGGCATTTTGGATACGGCGAGGGAGGCGAGGGAGTTTTGATAGATTATTTCATGCATTATTCCATCACAGGTGCAATGCTAAGTTTCCGTGCTTTGGTGGGGCGGGGGAGGGGCATCCCAGTCCTCCGCCGTGATGACCCCATGGCCATGCCGCTAGAGTGCCATCAGTATCAGTAATTGCAATGAAAATCATTTTGACGGTGATAGAACATGAAGAATGACCGCTCCTACGAATAGGAATATTTTTGTCACATGCAAATTTGTTAATAAGGCAAAAGATAAGGTGCGGAAAAACACAACGCACGCACGCACGCACGCACGCACGCACGCACGCACGCACACACACACACACACACACACACACACACACACGCACGCACGCACGCACGCACGCACGCACGCACGCACGCACGCACGCACGCACGCACGCACGCGCACGCACGCACGCACGCACGCACGCGCACGCACGCACGCACGCACGCACGCACGCACGCACGCACGCACGCACGCACGCACGCACGCACGCACGCACGCACGCACGCACGCACGCACGCACGCACGCACGCACGCACGCACGCACACACACACACACACACACACACACACACACACACACACACACACACACACACACACACACACACATATATATATATATATATATATATATCCATACAGTATATACCCAAGCGCATGTAAAACGTTGCACATTGGGTGTAGAGCATGTTTGCGAATCCACACAGGGATGCTTAGTTTTGACGGTAATCCCTCGATGTCGCGCAACACAATATTGGCTGAGGCGTTCGAAGCTGGCCGCGCACGGAAGCACCTCCGACGGCATCACAACAGCCATGCTCAACGGCTGGAAGTGACGGCGACGACAGCAAATCAGCACAGGACCTCCAGACAGGTCCATCATGCCACTCGCAGTCGGAACAAAACAAAAATGGACCGTGGAAGAAGCAAAAGCCACCGATCGTTACGAACATCAAGGACGTCCCCACGGCAGTGCATGGAAACACCTCCGTGTGGAGGGTAGACAGCATGGATGGCATGCGCATGAAGCACGACCGAGCCCGGTGAAGCCGCATGGAGCATGGAGAACGCTTGGTGGCGCGCCGGCGTGACAACTAATTGTGGCGGGAACAGGATGGACGCGCCCTGTACACGTGGTAAACGTGGTTTTAAGAGAAGGGCACCTTTGACCAGCCATGACCAGTGGCGGATCCAGGGGGTAGTGATGCTCGCCCAACCCGACCCGACATGGCCTGGACGGGAGCTATGTTGGTCTTTCATTCACTATTTTCGGGAAAAACTCGAAACATTTTACGTGCAAAATATCATTTGAAGCTCGAGCTCAGATCCCAAGCTGTCCATACACGGCGAGTGCTTTTTTGGCGCAAACTACGGAACTTCTCCAATTTTGCTCCAGAACCAGGCTGGCCGAATTCGCCCCTGGTATTGACCGGCGCAGGACGACAAATTACTCAAATGGGGCACACAGCACCGACGTGGCCGCGGCAGGCCCGGGATGGAGAGCCCGTACAAGAGACAGGCCGGACGAGCCCGTACAAGAGACAAGACGGACGAGCCCCCGTACAGGAGACAGGACGGACGAGCTCGTACAAAAGACAGGATGGAGAGCCCGTACAAGAGACAAGCCGGACGAGCCCCCGTACAAGAGACAGGACGGACGAGCCCGTACAAGAGACAGGACGGACGCCACCGGACAGAGTAGCCACAGAAGACCCGGCAGACCGCCGCAGTATTTACCGCACAGCCAGTGGGACACTGATTCAGACCTCCAGCAGGCCGAGTCGTCCACGTGTACGATTGTCATTTGGACTTGCCAGCCTCGGGAACACTGCGACATAACATGGCGCTCCTTCAGTATGCTCGAGTGCGCCTTCTTCCCCTCGCACAATTAACTTTTCCTATGAGGGCGCCTTCGGCGCCCCTCCAAGAAAATGTGCCCCTAGAAACATTCCTGGATCAGACCCTGGTTATAATGGCCAATGCAACCACCGCGCCCGAGCCTTCCCCCCCCACACACAAGTGTCGGCTTCGGGCGACAAAAATGGCATTCCACCACCGTGCGGTGACCACGTGGAACAAGCTGCCGCAAGCTGTACGAACATGTGCCGCTGCAGCGTTTAAAACGGTGCCTAGAGCTCACATCGGCTGTCGCACTGAGTATGTTCAGCCATACTGACCGTGGCGACTGTTAGCCTTACTCGCAATATCGGTGGCTTAGGCTTCATACTGTATCGTGTGAGATATGCTAGGCTGATCACATGTCGGGTGGTGTGACATGACGCTGGAGCGTAACGGCAACGCATGTAGAAAACAAAGTTATACAACACAACTGGAGCGTAACGGCAACGCATGTAGAAAACAGTTATACAACACAACTGGAGCGTAACGGCAACGCATGTAGAAAACAGTTATACAACACAACTGGAGCGTAACGGCAACGCATGTAGAAAACAAAGTTATACAACACAACTGGAGCGTAACGGCAACGCATGTAGAAAACAAAGTTATACAACACAACTGGAGCGTAACGGCAACGCATGTAGAAAACAAAGTTATACAACACAACTGGAGCGTAACGGCAACGCATGTAGAAAACAGTTATACAACACAACTGGAGCGTAACGGCAACGCATGTAGAAAACAAAGTTATACAACACAACTGGAGCGTAACGGCAACGCATGTAGAAAACAGTTATACAACACAACTGGAGCGTAACGGCAACGCATGTAGAAAACAGTTATACAACACAACTGGAGCGTAACGGCAACGCATGTAGAAAACAGTTATACAACACAACTGGAGCGTAACGGCAACGCGTGTAGAAAACAGTTATACAACACAACTGGAGCGTAACGGCAACGCATGTAGAAAACAGTTATACAACACAACTGGAGCGTAACGGCAACGCATGTAGAAAACAGTTATACAACACAACTGGAGCGTAACGGCAACGCATGTAGAAAACAGTTATACAACACAACTGGAGCGTAACGGCAACGCATGTAGAAAACAGTTATACAACACAACTGGAGCGTAACGGCAACGCATGTAGAAAACAGTTATACAACACAACTGGAGCGTAACGGCAACGCATGTAGAAAACAGTTATACAACACAACTGGAGCGTAACGGCAACGCATGTAGAAAAAGTTATCCACAACTGGGGGAACAAAGTTATACAACACAACTGGAGCGTAACGGCAACGCATGTAGAAAACAAAGTTATACAACACAACTGGAGCGTAACGGCAACGCATGTAGAAAACAAAGTTATACAACACAACTGGAGCGTAACGGCAACGCATGTAGAAAACAAAGTTATACAACACAACTGGAGCGTAACGGCAACGCATGTAGAAAACAAAGTTATACAACACAACTGGAGCGTAACGGCAACGCATGTAGAAAACAGTCATACAACACAACTGGAGCGTAACGGCAACGCATGTAGAAAACAGTTATACAACACAACTGGAGCGTAACGGCAACGCATGTAGAAAACAGTTATACAACACAACTGGAGCGTAACGGCAACGCATGTAGAAAACAGTTATACAACACAACTGGAGCGTAACGGCAACGCATGTAGAAAACAGTTATACAACACAACTGGAGCGTAACGGCAACGCATGTAGAAAACAAAGTTATACAACACAACTGCTTAGCTAGACCAGTTCGACAGCGACATAACATGGAGAGTAAGAATGGAGCCAATGTGCAGGGTATTACCCACTACACCTGCGATAGACTGTGTGCGGTACACACAGGGTATTACGCCAGCTACACCTAACATGGACTGTAAGATGCGCCAAGTGCAGGGTATTACCCACTACACCTCCGATAGACTGTGTGCGGTACACACAGGGTATTACCCACTACACCTCCGATAGACTGTGTGCGGTACACACAGGGTATTACCCACTACACCTCCGATAGACTGTGTGCGGTACACACAGGGTATTACCCACTACACCTCCGATAGACTGTGTGCGGTACACATTTACTACAATCAGATGCATAGATGCATCTACTTCCCATATCTTAGATGTGACATTGTCATCAATTCTTGGAGCTGGCAACTTGATGTGTTAGTATTCAAAGTTGAAAACGACCATAACAAGTTCTGCCGTCAGCACACTCATGTGAATCTGACTTTGGATAGGGTGGGGGAGGGCGAGAGCGTCAAAAAATCATGTTTTATGCAACGTCATGGGCTGAATATTCGCTTATGGAGTTGGGAGGGTGAGACGTCCACCCAGTTCCTGACGGTGACCACGCCCTTGGCCACACCCTCCGGCGGCTCCCACCCACAGCCGCGTCCCATCTTCCAGTGGCCTCGATCACCAGACGGGCACCTGCCCATCAGCCCATCCGTCAGGTGTAGCAGCCTTTGGCGCAGGTTGGGTAGCAGCCCAATCACCACGGTTAGGCAAAGCTAGCATGAAATTCAGGAAGGAAACATTAAAAAATTGTGGCTGGAAATGACTTCGGAGGGACTCCCGCCACGCCAATAGTATCTCTCGCCGTGACACCACCGCTTCTGGTTCACCTTCTGTCGATCAGTTGTAGATCGGCGAAGCTGAGGCAGTCGGGCCGCAGCGCGTGCAGTACATCTACTGCCATCTCTCGGCCGGTCTGGACAGCTCCGCTCATGAAGCCGCACCACCTGGTGGCCAGCTCCGTGCCGCAGAAGTAGACACTGAAACACGGGGCACTGAAACACGGGACACTGAAACACGGGATACTGTACAGCATACGTACACATTGAAACACGGGAACATACGCACAGTATACGTACACACTGGAACACGGGGGCACTGTGCATCAGAGGTCTACACTGAAGCATGGAGCACTGTGTCACAGTATACAACTAAAACACGCTGAAGAGTACATCACGTGGCTGGGACTCAACCAGGAGAGTGGGCTCTGCTGAAAGCAAGCTAAACATTTAGACCGATGGGATACACTAACTATTTGGGCCGAAGACGCATGTAAATCCCACTCTCCCACCCCAACCCCCAAAAAAAAAACATCAAAAAGAACAAAATTATGAGGAGGCCCTTCTCAGTAGTAGGATTACACACTGTAACACACTAGACAGCGGAAGTACATGCTGTGACATAGGACCAAGCGCAGCAGGAGCACGTGCTGTAGCACGGGTTGGAGTACCATAGAACACCTGCTGTACGTCTGCTGCAGAAGTTTCTGCAGTTCGCCTATACATTCGCAAATGATATACGGGTGGGAATTCGCATCTGGATGTTGCCTGACTCACACTCATCATGCACCTGTCGCGACTGCGTGCATTAAATACAGCCGCAACCTCCGGATTATACCGAATTATTCTTATTATCATGACGATGCAGGTTCACGCGTTCATAACCCAAATCAATGCAAAACGTAATATGACATATGACAGCGCTATTGACAGACAGCGCTGACATATTTTTCTCATAAAATATGACAGCGCTAGCGCACAGACAACAACGAAGACAGACGGTCGACTTGAACTTGATCAATATCGGACCGTCATGGTCTGAGATGGCCCGAGGACGCCGCAGCGGTGGCCGCTTACCTGCCGTGAGGCTGCCGCAGTGCCGGGAAGGTGTGCATCACCCCCGGCACGGTGAAGCAGACCGGACAGCCGCCCGTGTACGGCTCCTCGGCCCACACCTGCCGGACACAATGTCTAGCCGAGATCCGACAACTGCACTACACGCAGACTACACACTGCACATGACGGTACAGGGTGCTGAGGCTCCTCGGCCCACACCTGCCGGACACCGTGTCTAGCCGAGATCCGACAACTGCACTACACGCCGTACACAACACAAACGTACAGGTGTTGAGGTCTCCGCCGGGCACCGTGTCTAGCCGAGATCCGACAACTGCACTACACGCCGACTACACACAGCACACAACGGTACAGGGTGCTGAGGCTCCTCGGCCCACACCTGCCGGGCACCGTGTCTAGCCGAGATCCGACAACTGCACTACACGCAGACTACACACAGCACACGACGGTACAGGGTGCTGAGGCTCCTCGGCCCACACCTGCCGGACACAGTGTCTAGCCGAGATCCGACAACTGCACTACACGCAGACTACACACAGCACATGACGGTATGTGCCGTCTTGCAAGTGACGGTCAATTTCAGGATGGGTCCTGAAATTGACTTCTTGTGAAGTGGAGGAGAGGGGATATTCAAACATATATGGATAGTGTTTATTAATGAGTGCTTTTCTATGACCTTTGCTAATTCGATCATGGTGATGACGTCAGCAAATGGATGCCAAATGACCCCGTAGTCGGCGCAACCTTAAGCCTAAATAATCACTCAATAGATGATGTCAGTAGTGTACCTCCTGCCTTTACCAGTGATCAGTTCTGTTGTCAGATGATACCAGTGCTTTTGAAGACCCAAAGCCCACTCATAACCTGGACTAAGCAACCGCAAAAGTGGCACTTCATGCTGCCAAAAAGAAAAAGTGATGTAAAAATGTGCTATTAAGTGTGCATCTCTACTCAAATTTTACGTCAGAATGTTGCGCTGGCACAAGCAAAGGGACAGGAACGTCTGCAAAACAACGTGGGGAGCAAGTTGTCACTTGTATTGATTTGTGCCATGTCACGCCCGTGATTCGGGTGCAGGTGCCAAACAGCGGGATCCGGGCCATCAGCGTCGGCGGCTTCCTCCACAGTGCAGGTCAGGTATTACGCACATGCACCATTCAGTGACGTTATACAACAATTGCGGCCCAAGCGACGTGTTCGCGCTCCATGCTGACGGCCACAGGGCCTCGTCCGTATGTCAACCGCCCGGTCTGGCTGAGAGCGAGAGCCACGCAGGTCGGTGACGAGAACAGCCGACGCTTCCCGGGACAAACGCCGACCGTGTCCTTGAACTGCGAGCAGCGAGTCCGGAACCTCGCCAACACAAATCCAGGTCATGCGACGTGCTTCTCCTCAGAATAGACGTGCAACGTGTTCAGCCAGCTTCACCATTCACTTCGGAAAACTAAGTAAAGACGTCACAGATATTTCAGTATTTAACCATCCAGCAAAATCAGATATGATTTGTGTGTCCATTTACCTTCGACCACTGCCTGGGCGCTACATGACCGATGTAGTCGATGCGCCCTAAAGCCCTAATAATTAATTAATTAATTATTCGACCACTGCGTCTGGCCCATCAGAGGTATGGGGTTCGATTTCTCGCGATGCCCGCCCTTCCTGCCAGGGTGAGAGGCGGGCGACGCCATATGGCCTCAGCTGCTGAGTGCGTCGCAAAGCCACAACCAACCAACCTTCTACCACGGTATGTACAGTGCTGCCGCCTGGCGGATCGAAAGTGCTGCCATCTGTCGTGGCAGAGCTATCCCAGCATCACCGCTTCCTTGCTCAACGACCGACTTGTTGCGTATTCGCCTTTTTGAGTACTTTTGTCTTTGGATATTAAATATATTTATCTCCACCGTGTCACTGTTGCTCTTACCGGTTTCAATTATGGCACTTTTCTGTTCCTATCTATTTGTTAAGACTTGCTAATCTGCCGAGCATTCGCTCACCAGAAAGGGCATGGTTCTGGTTTTAGGGTTTCCGATTGTGACTGGTGTGGTGAAGATCGTCGTCGTTGAACCAATATATAACGTTGAAATGGAACAAGACTTTCTAGCAAGGAAAGAGCGGCAAACACCAAAGTAAGACAATGATGAAAGGTATACATGAACATGTCTCATTCATGTGTATGTTGTTGTAATCGGGGTTTACGTTGCATCAACTGCATAGGTTATACATCGCTCATGTATTTGTATGCGTGCACATATTGTTTTGCGATGGCCGTACACTGACCTTCTCCTGGTACTCGATGTACCGCTTCACGCGGTCTCCGAAAAAGTCCGCCAGGCTGCCCACCACCGCCTTCTCCCGTTCGGCCTTCTGTGGGAATGGAGGCGAAGGGTGGGCTGGTTAATGCCGCAGGCTGAGAGGCGAACCCACGACCGTGCCACCCGGATTCACAATGCCATACCCACCGTGCTACTGCGAACCCATTGCGTCATGAGTCGCACCGCACGCATCTCGAACCTCCGTATTTCAGGCCCACGACGACCCACAATCCATTTAAATCCAACAACGGCTGTGGTGTTTATCACCACCACCTGCACCAGTGGTATTATTTCTGGGTATTTTATAATGGTCCCACCGACGTTGATCACGCCCCCGCCCCCCTCCTGGCCCCATGGACCATGCTATCGTCAGCTGTCCTTTTTGGACAGATGATTGCAAGTTCGCTGAATCACATCCCCAAAGTAGAGCTTTCCTTTAAATGTTCCAGAAACAAGACCGACCATCCAGCTAATTTCGGGATAAACTGGAGAACATTCGGAAGGAAAGCAATACTTCTCCAACAAGACGCAGATCCGCCCTACCCCTCCCCTCCTTTTCTTTCAAATGTTCAGAAAACGGACAGCCCCATAGTTATCCCATCATAACAGTGACTTGCGGCCATCCGGCATCGAATGCGTTTGTGCCAAACGTATAATGACCTGATGTTTAACACATGTGATTCTGGGTAGTCCAATGTATATGCATGATTTGTATTCGGAAGTCTCAAGATCGACGTATTTTGTTCAGGATGAGAGTACTCTCAACAGTGCTTAATGTGGGGCACATGTCTTAACACTTCCTAAGCGCAAGCATTCTTTGTGTTTGATTTGCCTCAACTTGGGCATCTCATCTGGCGTGGCCATCGAATAATCTACGCAAACAAACACACAGAACGCATGTACGTGCGCCCTCCCGCCCCACCTGCAGCCACCACCGACACTCCCTTCCAGCGGGACACCAGCCCACCCTCGCCCTGCCCCAGCCCGCTACAAGTGGGTACCGTTTTCTTCTGCCAGTCGACGGCGGTGGCTCCAGCTATGAATCCCACCAGGGCCGGGCTGCCGTGGTGGGTGGTGGCGTCGTACACCAGACACAGCGGGCCCGTACGGCAGCCGTCCACCAGCGTGCCGCCGCCGCTGGTCACCACCTCCCCGGACAGGCCGGCCGCACGCCAAAACGACTGCACAGCGTCACAGTCAGGTCACCGTGACGTCACCGGCATGTCACGGGGTCATGGTGAGGTCACAGGGTCATGGTGGGGTCACGGGGTCGTGGTGTGGTCACGGGGTCATGATGGGGTCACGGGTCATGGTGGGGTCACGGGGTCGTGGTGTGGTCACGGGGTCATGGTGAGGTCACGGGGTCGTGGTGAGGTCACGGGGTCGTGGTGTGGTCACGGGGTCGTGGTGAGGTCACGGGGTCATGGTGAGGTCACGGGGTCGTGGTGTGGTCACGGGGTCATGGTGAGGTCACGGGGTCGTGGTGTGGTCACGGGGTCGTGGTGAGGTCACGGGGTCATGGTGGGGTCACGGGGTCATGGTAAGGTCACGGGTCATGGTGGGGTCACGGGGTCATGGTGAGGTCACGGGGTCATGGTGGGGTCACGGGGTCATGGTGAGGTCACGGGGTCATGGTGGGGTCACGGGGTCATGGTGGGTCGCGGGGTCATAGTAAGGTCACGGGGTCATGGTGATATCACGGTGATATCATGGTGAGGTCACGGAGTCATGGTAGCGGATTGTGTCAATCGGTTGTGTTCCTTATAGTGCAGTATATCACCTAGCATACTTACTATCTATAGCATAGCTTAGCGTAATACAATCCAGTCATGTATTGTGCAGTATAAATGGAATATAGCACAGTGCATTCAGCATGCAATTCATCGTGCAACCTAGTGCGCAACTATCATAACTAAGTATTAACCAACTATGTCAGAGCTTCGCGTAATATAAACAAATAATTGACGTCGGCTATACTTCCTTAAAGAAATCAATCTGATGTGAGCACTGATCACTCGAGTGTTCAACTTCCCCGATGTCGCTATCAATATTTCCCTGGGAGTACGGTTAGTGATCAGTTAGTGATTAGTTGGTGACTTGTTGGTGATTGGACAGTTCACGCGTCTTAACGGCCGCAGACAATCGCCATGAAATAAACAAAGATGACGATAACAACCAGCGTGAAGTAGTGCGTATAGTGACCTACAGTATCATAGTAGTGTAAACATGACCCACGAAGAGACCCCATAATCCGTCCGCTGCACTGACCTCCTCGAAGGTGACCACAAACTTGATGAGGTTTCCCATCGGCATGCTTTGTAGGATCTGCTGTTTATCTGGGCAGAGAGGTGGCTGGAACTCCACCTTCACGAGCTGGTTGGGTGGTACAGAGCAGATGACGTAGCTGCCTGCAATAGCAGATGACGTAGCTACCCAAGCGAAAACAGTTAAGGTATTTCAGCAGCACCAAGTCATACCACCACCACCATGTCTAACATGGGGAAATGACTACCAATCATCATTGACTTGAAATTCGTTCATAATTCCATTTCCTTCGACAACAAAATGCATCCATACTGATGCAACTGTGTCGCAGAAAGAGGCTTCCAGCACAACCTAATCACAGAGATACTTCCCACTAGCGGTACTGCCAGAACACTAGCGAGCTACCAACGCCCCGCTGACACAGGGGACTTCCTCGGTGGCAGTCACATTGGAATTCCCAGGAAGGCACTCGGTGGAACACCCAAAAGACACTCCTTGGGCGGCACTCACAATAGAACTCATTGGGAGGTATTCACGGTGTGACTTCATAGAAGACACAGCAAAACTCCCTAGGCCTCACAAACTCTGGAACTCCACGGGAGGCACCCACGGTGCAGCTCTCCGGGAGGCACCCACAGTGGAGCTCGCCTGGAGGCACCCACAGTGGAGCTCGCCTCGAGTCACTGACAGTGGAGCTGGCCGGGAGTCACTCACAGTGGAGCTCGCCTCGAGTCACTGACAGTGGAGCTGGCCGGGAGTCACTGACAGTGGAGCTGGCCTGGAGTCACTCACAGTGGAGCTCGCCTCGAGTCACTGACAGTGGAGCTGGCCGGGAGGCACCCACAGTGGAGCTGGCCTGGAGTCACTGACAGTGGAGCTGGCCGGGAGTCACTCACAGTGGAAGTGGCGGCCGGCGGCGGTGGTGACGGTGACGCGCGACTCCTGCTGACTGATCCTGACCACCGGCTGCTGCAGATGTATCCGCTGCCGGCCCACCCGGTCGGCAAGTCTGGCACAGATCTGCTGAGTGCCTCCCTGTCGTCCGGCACACAGAGCGGTCGGCAGGTGAACAGGTGAACAAGGCACAGGTGAACAAGGTGGCTACACTCGGGCACGGGCGGCCCCCACAGTATTCCCATAGCAGTCAGTGACAGATCCGGCATGCATCATCAGACTGTCATCAATGCATCAGCATCCAATGTTCTGGTTCGGTGCCGCCACTTCGACAGGATGCAAATTCATCTGTCCTGATCAACACATCACGTTTCTAGAGGGTCGATATTGTTAGAAATTACCATAAACCTATTGCAGGCTTAGATTAGCCAAGCTGTGACCGTTGTTTGTGAAGACTTGGCCATTGTCACATCTGCACACGTGAGCGGAGACGACAGCCCTCCACTGACTCACGGGCCATTCATCTGAGTTACTGAGAGTGCTTCCAGGCCAACTTAACGCACTAAAAAACAACGAAGCATCAGAAGAACTATTACACACTGCACTATTATACTGAACACACAGGTACCCGGCTTCGACTCGGTGTGCATCATACAATACGCACATTCTGGATGTGAACGGGACCGGCTCGTCCCCTGCTTCGGCAGTCTAGGCTGCCACCAGTGAAGCTGGTTTGCGTTATTTCGTACATTGTCGCAAAATCAACGTCATTTACCAAGATGATAGACATGATTTCACTTCAGCCTTTCATAACTCTCACGTTAGGCAGAGTTAGGGAGATAACTCAGGGAGATACTACGTTCCCTTACGTAGTATCTCCCCATCGTGTGCTCTCGAAACACGTATCTCCCTAACTCTGCCTAACGTGAGAGTTATGAAAGGCTGAAGTGAAATCATGTCTATCATCTTGGTAAATGACGTTGATTTTGCGACAATGTACGAAATAACGCAAACCAGCTTCACTGGTGGCAGCCTAGACTGCCGAAGCAGGGGACGAGCCGGTCCCGTTCACATCCAGAATGTGCGTATTGTATGATGCACAAGTACTATCTGTGACTCAGCAGGAGAAGGACTTAGGTGTTATTTTGAACACAAAATTGGGGGCATCAGAACAGACCAAAGAAGCCAGGAAGAAGGCACTAAGAATGCTTGGGGCAATACAGAGGAATGTGTCATACAAAAGTGAGGAGGTCATCAGGAAGCTTTACTGTGCATATGTCAGGCCACATTTGGAATACTGTGTCCAAGCTTGGTCCCCTAGTTATGAGAAAGATTGTTGGCTTTTAGAGAGAGTACAAAAGAGGGCAACACAAATGGTTAATGGTATAGGCAACCTGGAATATGAGGAAAGACTGAAGAAATTGAACATGTTTTCACTTAGATATAGAAGGCTGAGAGGAGATCTCATCGAGGTTTTTAAATTTGTTCATGGTCAGGAACAGGGATATCTCAGGGAAATGTTTGAATTTAACAGAAATGATGCAATTAGAGGTCATCAATTCAAAATTAAAGTTAATCACAGCAGGACAAGGTTAAGACAGTCTTTCTTCACCAACAGGGTAGTCGAACACTGGAGCCAGCTGCCAGGAACCATTGTCAGTAGCAACACACTGAACATCTTTAAAAACGGCATAGACAATCATTATAAGAATAGGGGGATTGTTTTTCTGTATTCCAGGGAAGGTTGAGCGACAGGGAGGAGTGGGAGGTGGCAGGAGTTTGTAATTGTTGACTGTGTTATGAAATAGCAAGTGAGTCTCTTATTAAGTCTAAATGCTTTATAACTTTATATAGGGTGTACCTAGCAGTGGATTCAGCACCTTCCTTCGGGATGTGATACTGATGAGATTGTCTATGGTAGCACAATGGGTATGATGGGAGGAGTTTGTAATTGTTGAGTGTATTATGCAATAGCAAGTGAGTCTCTTATTAAGTCTGAACGCTTTATGAATTTCTGTGGGATGTGCCTAGCAGTGGATTCGGCACCTTCCTTCGGGATGTGATGCTGATGAGGTTGTCTATGGTGGCACGATGGGTGTGATGGGAGGAGCTTGTGATTATTGAGGGTGTTAGGCGGTAGCAAGTGAGTAGTGTTAGATGGGCTGGGATATATAGCTTCCTAGGAACTTGGGATAAGGGATTGATTGGGGTGGGAGTATGTACATTCTTGTACCTTTTCTAGATAGGCTTAACCCAGATGGGCCCCTGTGGCTCTTATTAAGCCTTAATACTTTATGACTTTATGACTTTATGACGTGACGTTCCATTTCTGCTCATTACGCAAACAGGATATTAGCTTCCAGAATGTTTACGCAATCATTTCCGCTGCGCTTAGAACCATACTGACAACAAAACCAGTGCCCTCATGTGCACGACTGATCAGACTCTGCACTCTGAACTGCCACACTAACCTTGACCCTGAACTCCTGTGCCGACCCGGGAGTGGCCTCCAGCAGCGGCTGTACGCTGCCGGCGGCGTGCACGTACGACAGGAAGTGCAGCAGCCCCACCCTCGTGGCGTCACAGCCTGTATCACAGCCACGTCAGCAGGTCAGTGTCACAGCCTGTAGCATAGCCACATCAGCACGTCGGTGCTACAATCTGCATCACACCCACGTCAGCATGTCAGTGCCACAACCTGCGTCATACCCACGTCAGCACGTCATTATCACAGTCTGCATCACACCCGCGTCAGCACGTCAGTATGTCAAAACCTGCAACACACCCACGTCAGCACGTCAGTATCACAGCCTGCATAACTCCCACTTCAGCACGTCACACCCTGCGTCACACCCACGTCAGCTCGTCAGTGTCGCAGCCTGCGTCATACTCACTCAAGCACGTCAGCACGCATGCATTACAGTAGCTGGTCACATCATTGCCCACATACCGCATACAGAGGAACACAATCCAGGAGCAAGCAGCAGTGCAATGTGAATGTGAAGTGACTGCGGAGTGAATGTGCGTGTATGAGTGTAAATATGTGAATGTGTGAATATGAATGTGTGAATATGAATGTGTGAATATGAATGTGTGAATATGAATGTGTGAACATGAATGTGTGAATGTGAATGTGTGAATGTGAATGTGTGAATGTGAATATGTAAATATAAATGTGTGAATGTGAATGTGTGAATGTGAATGTGACTATGAATGTGTGAATATGAATGTGTAAATGCGAATGTGTGAATATGTGAATAAGAATGTCAATGTATGAATGCGAATGTGGGAATGCGAATGCATGAATGTGAATGTGTGAATGCGAAAGGATTAACGTGAATGTGTGAATGCGTTAATGTGAAAATGAATGTGTGAATGTGAATGAGAACGTGTGAATGTGAATGTGCGAATGTGAATATCAATGTGAATGTGAAGGTGTGGATGTGTGAATATGAATTTGTGAATGCGAACGTGTGAATGTGAATGCGTGAATGTGTGAGTGAGAATATGTGAATATGAGTGTCAATGTATGAATGCGAATGTGTGAATGCGAATGCGTGAATGTGAACGCGTGAATGTGAATGCGTGAATGTGAATGTGTGAATGCGAATGGATGAATGTTAATATGTGAACGTGAAGGTGTGAATGTGAATGTGTGAATGTGAATGTGTGAATGTGAATGTGTGAATGTGAATGTGTGAATGTGAATGTGAATGTGAATGTGAATGTGTGAAGATGAATGCGAGAAGGTGAAGGTGTGAATGTAAATGTGTGAATGCGAATGTATGAACGTGAATAAGTGAGTGTGTGAATGTGTGCATGTGAATGTGAATGTGCGAATGTAAACTCGTGAATGTGGGTGTGTCAATGAGAAGGTGCGAATTTGGATATTGAATGCGAATATGAATATTTGAATGTGAATGTGAATGCGTGAATGTAAATTCGTGAATGTGAATGTGAATGTGAATATGAATGCGTGAATGTGAATATGAATGCATGAATGTGAATATGAATGCGTGAATGTGAATGTGTGGATGAATGAATGTGTGGAGGTGAATGTGTGAATGCGTGAATGTAACTGTGTGAACGGGAAGTTAGGTGTGTGAATAGTCACATCTGTAGCAAGGAGTGGATCAGTAACCCAGCTGGAGACGTGAGCGGCCAGTTCTGTTCTGTCACAACAGTTCTGTTTTGACACATGCCTGGTGAACTTCGCATGTTGTTGGTGCGCCAATCAAAACCGTGACCCACCAAAGGTTACCCTGGCCCACCGAAGACTGCACTAACCTACCGGAAACTACACTGACCTATCGTCATCGGGTCAACGTGACACACCGGGGGTAACATTGCTTCACTGAAGATGGTGGTGCACAATCATTAAGGACCTTCATCGTCTACACATCGCTTTAATCTGCCCAGCATGAGCTAGGCACACTAAATACGACCCAAACCATGAAATACAACATTTACCCACCAAGCACCACACTGACCCAGCACCCCTGACGACACACAACCAGCCAAAAGTTTGAACCATCAAATACAACCTTGACCCACCGATTATGACACTGACCCACCGGAGACGACCTCGACCCACCGAAGACAACCTTGACCCACCGAAGACAACCTTGCAGGCACAGTTGATGGACTCGAGAGCGGCCGTGTTGCTCAGGTGTCGACGGGCGAAGGAATCGACGGTGTGGCCGTCCAGATCCCAGATGGCGCGCACCCGACACGGGCTGAGGGGGGCACACTGTCTGGCCAGTCTGTCCACCTGGTGACGGGACAACACTGTACACCTGGTGACGGGACAACACTGTCCACCTGGTGACGGGGACAACACTGTACACCTGGTGACGGGGACAACACTGTACACCTGGTGACGGGACAACACTGTACACCTGGTGACGGGGACAACACTGTACACCTGGTGACGGGGACAACACTGTCCACCTGGTGACGGGACAACACTGTACACCTGGTGACGGGGACAACACTACACCTGGTGACGGGACAACACTGTCCACCTGGTGACGGGACAACACTGTACACCTGGTGACGGGACAACACTGTCCACCTGGTGACGGGGACAACACTGTCCACCTGGTGACGGGACAACACTGTCCACCTGGTGACGGGACAACACTGTACACCTGGTGACGGGACAACACTGTACACCTGGTGACGGGACAACACTGTCCACCTGGTGACGGGGACAACACTGTCCACCTGGTGACGGGACAACACTGTCCACCTGGTGACGGGACAACACTGTACACCTGGTGACGGGACAACACTGTACACCTGGTGACGGGGACAACACTACACCTGGTGACGGGACAACACTGTCCACCTGGTGACGGGACAACACTGTACACCTGGTGACGGGGACAACACTACACCTGGTGACGGGACAACACTGTCCACCTGGTGACGGGGACAACACTGTACACCTGGTGACGGGACAACACTGTCCACCTGGTGACGGGGACAACACTGTACACCTGGTGACGGGACAACACTGTACACCTGGTGACGGGACAACACTGTACACCTGGTGACGGGGACAACACTACACCTGGTGACGGGACAACACTGTCCACCTGGTGACGGGGACAACACTGTACACCTGGTGACGGGACAACACTGTCCACCTGGTGACGGGGACAACACTGTACACCTGGTGACGGGACAACACTGTACACCTGGTGACGGGACAACACTGTACACCTGGTGACGGGACAACACTGTCCACCTGGTGACGGGGACAACACTGTACACCTGGTGACGGTGACAACACTGTCCACCTGGTGACGGGACAACACTGTCCACCTGGTGACGGGACAACACTGTACACCTGGTGACGGGACAACACTGTACACCTGGTGACGGGGACAACACCGTACACCCGGTGACAGGACAACACTGTACACCTGGTGACGGGACAACACTGTACACCTGGTGACGGGGACAACACTGTACACCTGGTGACGGGGACAACACTGTACACCTGGTGACGGGGACAACACTGTACACCTGGTGACGGGGACAACACTGTACACCTGGTGACGGGGACAACACTGTCCACCTGGTGACGGGACAACACTGTCCACCTGGTGACGGGGACAATACTGTACACCTGGTGATGGGGACAACACTGTACACCTGGTGACGGGGACAACACTGTACACCTGGTGACGGGGACAACACTGTCCACCTGGTGACGGGACAACACTGTCCACCTGGTGACGGGGACAATACTGTACACCTGGTGATGGGGACAACACTGTACACCTGGTGACGGGGACAACACCGTACACCTGGTGACGGGGACAACACTGTACACGTGGTGACGGGGACAACACTGTACACCTGGTGACGGGACAACACTGTACACCTGGTGACGGGGACAACACTACACCTGGTGACGGGACAACACTGTCCACCTGGTGACGGGACAACACTGTACACCTGGTGACGGGACAACACTGTCCACCTGGTGACGGGGACAACACTGTACACCTGGTGACGGGACAACACTGTCCACCTGGTGACGGGGACAACACTGTACACCTGGTGATGGGGACAACACTGTACACCTGGTGACGGGGACAACACTGTACACCTGGTGACGGGGACAACACTGTACACCTGGTGACGGGGACAACACTGTACACCTGGTGACGGTGACAACACTGTACACCTGGTGACGGGGACAACACTGTACACCTGGTGACGGTGACAACACTGTACACCTGGTGACGGGACAACACTGTACACCTGGTGACGGGACAACACTGTACACCTGGTGACGGGACAACACTGTACACCTGGTGACGGGGACTACACTGTACACCTGGTGCCGGGGACTACACTGTACATCTGGTGACGGGGACAACACTGTACACCTGGTGACGGGGCAATACTGTACACATGGCAACGGGGACAACACTGTACACCTGGTGACGGGGATAACACTGTACACCTGGTGACGGGGCAACACTGTACACATGGCGACGGGAATATGAATGGAATGGGGACATAAGGAGCTTGAAATACGCATCTCTTGCACTACATATGTAACTCCCATTCACCATGCTCCACGACATCTTTCGGTTTCCACACGAAGTGCCATCTGACATATTTAAAGGCTAATATCACGGAAACCTGGACAGGCTTTGACGGGCTTTGGCAGGCTTTGGCGCGGCATGGCGCCAAAACGGGGGGGGGGGTGCAGTGGAGCAGCGGATACAGATCCGGCGCCCGAACACCATACGTCGCGTCGCGGTACTGCTGGCGATTGTCGCCGGCCTTCATACAGGTCAGTGAAGCTAGCACAGTGCTTTCATACGCGGTTCAGTAGAGCCACCCCTGTGCCTGTGTGCAGGCCAATGGGGCTACCCCGTTGCGTTGCTACATCTCGGCAGAATTACCCTGTTCACAGTATTGCCGCCCTTCAGACGTAGTTATTATTGATATTACGCACAGCAAGGAAATAAGAAAGCGAACGAAATTGGAAACAAAATCAATTATGAAACTGGGTGCTCACACGAAGCGTCGACTACCAGATCCGGATGCCTTAACAGGTCGACGTAACTGACCCCAGGCCAGGTCAGATCGGGATGCCTGAACAGGTCGACATAACTGACTCCAAGCCAAGTTAACGTTCCATTTTTTTTTCAGGTTTCGCCCCTGCTGCGCGATTTTCTATCTTCCTTCTTCTGAAATCAATTCCCCCGAAAAAAAAACACTTTATACAGCAAAAATATACAATACAATCTGTAGTCCATGGACAGCTCGCATTTCACAGGCCATATTCGGCAAGAGGCAGTGCCCAAAATAATCACATCTATTGATTTCCATATGAATTATCAATGCAGAGTGCAGGGCATCTTTTTGGAGTAACAAATGAACGGTACATTCGCACACAGCGTGACAAATACCCCGTGGTGACCCCAAGATCAAAAAGGCCACCAATGCTGACCTGAACATTACTTCTGATGCTCGACACCCGCAGATGATCTTGCACACATGACTGATGTGTGCGAATGCCATTACCTAGCGGCAGCACTGACCAACACTGCCGCCAAACTCGCGGTCAAGTCAGCTGGATCGGCCAACAACCACACAAATGTGAACCCTCGAGCTCACCTGGCTCATCGGGACCTCGGTGACGTATTGGCTCTCTTCACTCTCCTCCACTTCTCTCATCTAAAACAACTATATCCTATACTGTAAGTCTCAGAAGCAGCGAAGGACAGAATGGAGAACTTCCTCCTTAACGTGGCTGAAATTGATATTTGACATGACCTGTGAGGTAACTGAGGTCAGCTATGACAAAAACAGTCGAATTAGTTTGTTCAGTTGTGACCAACTATTAAATAGCACCAAAATCGATGAGATCCGTCAATTTATTTCTGATATATATCGGTGAGGGCAAAGCAACACCAGTGGTAAAAATGAAAAATCACAAACGGCGTCCGGATTAGATGGGTACTGAACATCACTTGATCACGTGATATGGACTCACCGCCTCATTGTCGCATAACTCACCTCTACACACAGACAGGGAGCCTATTTGGTGTTTGGGATCGGAGCGTGAGTTGTTGCGGAACAATAATGTTGCATGGATATATATTTCAAATTGTCACCATCATCAAATATTGGCATAGACGTCTATCTCAAGCTTACACTCAAATCCATCGGATTGTAAAACGAAATATTCTCGGACATCCAGAGAAGATCCACACCTTCCCAAACAAATCGCAAGATATACCGTTTTTCATACGAATTGCTGTGAAGCTGTAGCTGTGCAGCACATACCACCCATTACAATATCCACACCTGTAGAACTGTAGCTGTGCAGCACATACCATCCATTACAATATCCACACTTATAGAACTGTAGCTGTGCAGCACATACCATCCATTACAATATCCACACCCATAGAGCTGGAGTATCTTCCTTCGATATGAAGATATGAGTTGTTGTACCCAGTCTCCACATGATGGGTGATTTATATACTTTTGAGGGGCAAGTGCCCGCTCAATATTGTCATTGCCCTTCCTCCAATAACGTCAACTTTTAATATGGAAGCCTATCGAGCGTGCCCTCCCCAATCCATTTGGGCCTGCCCATTGCCTTCACGTGTTTCCCCCCCCAAATATTTTTGTTTAATCAACGCCCCTGCTCCACATGAAGAGATGCAGTTATTGTAGCCACTGCTAACGTGAAAGTTTCATAGTTATTGCACATATTTTATATGTAAAGAACCAGGACCTTGCTTGGCAAGCTTCGACTAGGTGGAAGCACCTACCATTGACTTCAATGTGGAGGAACCAGATCCCAGCCTTTTGAACCCCACGACAGCAACGCTTAGGCAATAGAGAATGCGACTGAACTGTGGGACGGTGGTAGCGAATGAGGAGGCCACGCCCTCTCTCAATTAAATACGCTGGAGGCCCTGTAAGGAACCGCACAGTCGCCGTGCATACCTTCCATATGAAGAGCTGAAGCTGGAGCAGACCCCACCAGGAGCCGAGGTTCGGTATAGTGCTGCGGTACTTCCTGATGCGGTCTCCACCCAGCTGCATGTGCTTGGTGCCCTGCAGAGCATCGTGACAGGTGGCCGTCATCCATGTTTCGTTCGACAGTCGCATGATTTTCAACGGACTTCAATGAAGCGATGAACGGGCTTCAATGAAATTAAGCGGCATGACATGCAGTGAGCGAGTTGAGCTTATCCAGGCGTCTTTCGATGAAAATGTTGGGAGACAAAACATACCTACATCGATTATTTTGTCATCCATAAGTATCTGTTATTGTGGTTTAGGGGCGCATCGATTGCATGTCATATAGCTCCATAAGTATCCGAGAAAATCGTAGTACATGTCAAAACGCACTGCAAATAACAATATTCCCACAACTATGCGTAGGTACCTCGCTAGATATTTCCGATGCAGTAAGAAGGGAAAACCGATACCTACATTCGTCGTGCTCGAGGAAGCCTTACCAAGACAAAAATGACAATATTGAGCCCGGTGTTGAGTTGTGACCCAGGTCATATTGTGTTCACTGCATCTCGATACATCGTGGTGCATCCAGGCATATTGCATTACAGGTCAGCAATCTATAATCCCCGCACCCGGAAACAATGCACGTCGCGAATCGCACACCTACATCTCAATATACCACATAGCACTGCAGCATACTGTGATTTCAGCTCTGCAGTGATATTTACTAAAACTTGATAGACTGTGCCAAACCCTGACGTTCTGCACTGGGCTTTCAGGGGCATAATTCGATTTGTGCTTTGTAATTCTGGATGTGGAGAGGAAAAGTTGGGGGTAATTGCATATGGAGAGGATGTTTTTCTTCAAACCAGATCAGATCAGAATCACATCAGATTTCATCAATGAGATGTCATCAGATCAGATCAGAACAAATGTCATCAATGTCACATCAGAATCACAACTTGCACTTGCCAGTGAATCATGCGCAATTCATCACAGAGCATTTCACTGTCAAACAACACCGTGCAACCTCCAAATGAGAAAAATGACAGGATAGCTTTCTGGAGAGGATAATGCTCTGGATGCCAAAAAGCTTGCAACAGCCTATCCTTCCAGCCTTGTTTGGGGGGCGCACCCATCAACTTTGTTGAGGAGGCCCGGCCGCTGAAGTGCTATGGTGGAGCGCATATCGATAAGAGCCGGATAATTTATACTTAAAATGAACTATTTTCCTGCCACGGCCACATTTGTCCACTTATGTAGCCTTCAACATATAGCACTACTGCGTAGTATACCCAACGGCACCGCACAGGATATAGTACCACATCGTGGTATGCCCCACTGCACCGCAAAGTGTATCGTACCACAGACTGTCACACGGCACCACACCTTGATATACTGCGGGGCGGGTACACGTCCAGGTCGAGCTGGTCCAGCGTACCTGACCCAGACTGCCACACCTTGATATACTGCGGGTACACGTCCAGGTCGAGCTCGTCCAGCGTACCTGACCCAGACTGCCACACCTTGATATACTGCGGGGCAGGTACACGTCCAGGTCGAGCTGCTTCAGCGTACCTGACCCAGACTGCCACACCTTGATATACTGCGGGTACACGTCCAGGTCGAGCTCGTCCAGCGTACCTGACCCAGACCGCCACACCTTGCTATACTGCGGGTACACGTCCAGGCGGAGCTCGTCCAGCGTACCTGACCCAGACTGCCACACCTTGCTATACTGCGGGTACACGTCCAGGCGGAGCTCGTCCAGCGTACCTGACCCAGACTGCCACACCTTGATATACTGCGGGTACACGTCCAGGCCGAGCTCGTCCAGCGTGTCCATGATGTGCGGCTGACTGGAGCCCACCCACTGGCCGCCCAGGTCGAACGTCTCGCTGACGCCGCCTCTGACGCGCACCTCGGTACTGAGCGTGCGGCCGCCCACCCGATCTGAAACAGACGGCCGACGCCATCTGGGCGGCGGTGGCGGTGGCTGGGCGCGCAGGTGACCAGCGGCGGTCCGAGCCGTCCGCTGGCCTCCCACAGCAACAGCAACAGCAACAGCAACAGCAACACATCAGACTGACGACATCATCATGCGGTTTGTCTGGACACTGGCGGATCCAGAAGGTCGTTGCGTGGTTCGACTAGTTGCATGCGTGCGTGCGTGCGTGCGTGCAGACGACGGGTAGTCAAATGACCTGAAATGTGCTCTGGTGGCAGCCAAACTGGTGTCTCGTGGTCGCACCACCACGCGTCTCCGCACCCACCACGCGTCTCTGGGACATTTCCACAATATATGCAAACCACCGGGACTCGGGTAATACGCCAGCAACATATACCCAATAATACGCCGACGACAATAGTATGCTGACAGACGGACGATGCTGACCTGTCGTCGTGAGGCATGACCTGTGTATCGAGTGGGTATGACAACGCGAGACGACCACCGAAAGTCCGGCAGTCGAAACAGAGGCGTGTTAGTTTCCGCTGACTGCCGATAACGGGGAAACTGGTGGTTGCGACTAGGAGAAAACGCCCATGGGACAGTGGCTGGGTATGCTGGGAGTGAGTGATCAGGAGAGAGTGGCTGGATATGCTGGGAGTGAGTGATCAGGAGACAGTGGCTGGATATGCTGGGAGTGAGTGATCAGGAGACAGTGGCTGGATATGCTGGGAGTGAGTGATCAGGAGACAGTGGCTGGATATGCTGGGAGTGAGGTGATCAGGAGGACAGTGGCTGGATATGCTGGTTTTGGGAGTGAGTGTTCAGGAGACAGTGGCTGGATATGCTGGGAGGTGATCAGGGAGACAGTGGCTGGATATGCTGGGGGAGTGATCAGGAGACAGTGGCTGGATATGCTGGGAGTGATCAGGAGAGTGGCTGGATATAGTGGGTTGGGTATGCTGGGAGTGAGTGATCAGGAGACAGTGGCTGGTATGCTGGGAGAGTGATCAGGAGACAGTGGCTGGATATGCTGGGAGTGAGTGATCAGGAGACAGTGGCTGGATATGCTGGGAGTGGGTGATTCAGGAGACAGTGGCTGGATATGCTGATGGAGTGATCAGGAGACAGTGGCTGGGTATGCTGGGAGTGAGTGATCAGGAGACAGTGGCTGGATATGCTGGGAGTGAGTGATCAGGAGACAGTGGCTGGATATGCTGGGAGTGAGTGATCATGAGACAGTGGCTGGATATGCTGGGAGTGAGTGATCAGGAGACAGTGGCTGGGTATGCTGGGAATGAGTGATCAGGAGACAGTGGCTGGATATGCTGGGAGGCGGATCATGTGAGGACACATACTGACCTATTGCCTCCAAGCATCGAAGGGAAAATATGTCATTTTCTCTTGCCGACCTTTGGTTTGCATCTTAGGTCAAGAGAAAAGGCTAAGGCTGATACTGTTTGGCTTGCAGCTCAGGTCCAGAAAACCGCGTGGTAATTCCGACTAATCTTCAAACTTCAACGTACAGAGGTCAAGAACACCAGATGTTAACTCCTGCTGACCTTTTGCCCCAGCATAAGTAAGGAAGATAACAGAAGGTAGAATATAACAAAAGGTACAAGATGCAAAAGGTACAGAAGTTACAGAAGGTGCAAAGTAGGGAAGACAACAGGAAGACAGGAATACGGTTTCACCTACAAACCCTTGTCCTTCAACACACACACGTCGAGTATACAATCCGACCACGCCCACTAGACCTTCACCTCCAGCACAAGAGTCAAGTACGGCATTCCCGACACGCCCACTGACCTTTGGCCTCCAGCACACGGAGATCGACGGTGGGGTCACGCTTGAGGATCTCATTGGCCGCTGTCAGACCTGATATCCCGGCGCCGATGATCAGGACCTCGCAAGTCAGCGAACCGGCTGCCTCGGTCACATCCGACCAGCCGGACATGCTCCTCTCCTCCACCGAGGTCATCGAGGTCAGCGAAGAGGAGGACGGATCGGTGGAGGCAGGAACTTGTCGGGCCGACTGCATTCTGCACCAACACACGTCACGCACGTGGTGTGACTGGTTTCCGTGAAAAATGCGGCGTGTTCTGCTCTGCCGTCAGAAAAACGGCCGCCACGACGACAAAGTGAGACGACGTCAATGACTCGTAGTCCCAGAAAAACAACGCGGCTATGTTATAGCCCACTCGAGTTCAACGATAACAACATCTACTCCTCTCAGATTTAACATCCAGAGGAAAAACAACCTTGTCACGAATAGAAGCGGCTGTGTTCGGACACCAGCAAACGTTAATAACTAATTTATCGATTCTGCCCTTGCATTGGTTTGACATCCTCCGATCGGGCGGATGGTTAACGGCTCAAGCAACAAGCCATGCTTAGCATGGTCTATAATCCCGTAAGGTCACGCGAACACATGCGTGTGCATTCACATAAGTTATATACTCAGCATCGGTGGAATGAATCTCTGTCGTGCTGTGTGAGGCGCGGGACAGGCGTAGTGCGGCGTATCGGGCGCACGTGCTCTCACCTGCTGCTGTCGCCGCTGCCGCCGGCCGATCCCACCAGGGCCGACGCCCACCGAGACGTCTCCGGCGCGCCATTATCGGGCATGTCTGCGGCCAGGTCAACACTGTCGCGCATATCTGCCGGCACGTTGCCAAGCGTTCGTCGCCGGTCTGAAGTTCATCGGACAACGATTTGCGCAGCAGCCGACTGCCGGTCGGACGCCGAACTATCCGGCTGCGGGGTGCTGCTGTTGCAGTTATCGTGCTGTACTATACAGCTGTACTAAAACAGCACCTACTTCGCTGTTGCAGCTGCTTTTGCTGCTGCTCTGCTACCGCTTACTTTTCAGTTCAAAAATTAGCCGGCGATGTAAGAGGATCGCATAATTTTCAAGTAGTAAGCGTTTTCTGCATCATGTGTACACTCGATGAACTCTAGCAAAGTATAAACCTGCACACCGACAGAGGTTACAATGGTGCCTAGATATATACCTCAGTCAATGAGCGCAGGGAATATTGTGCCGATGCCCAGTACAATATGCTTCAGACATTCGGGCTTCTTGCTATAGACTTCATTTTTGCGATACCAATAGTATTTTCTGAGCTAAAATGACGATCTTGTAAAGCTACCGATTCGTCAATTTGCCAAACATAATTGTCGTGCAAAATGAAGTAACTCGATTGGCCTTGTTTTAAACCACATGTCTTCGATTGGTGTGTATCTGACTGGGTGTTATTTTTCTGACATTTACAAAGGACACGTGCAACTACTGACGGGACGCTCCTAGTGCCTGAACGACACATCTTGCTTGACCCAGGGATACTGTAAAACATCCATCAACGATCCTCACTTCGCGTTGGGCGTCATGAGCGGACATGATATCGTTGGGGATGTTGTGGTGGGTTTGTGAAGGAACACCACCAGCTTGGGCTTGCTAAGCTGAATGCTATATTCTAGTTTCTAGAGGAGGTGCAAGTAATTTCCAATGGTCAAATTTGAACAATATTGAAAGAAGCTTTCTTATGATGTGTGGTTCTTTTTATTATCAAATAATTTCACCCTTTCACTTTGTCCTCAAAGTGAAATGGTAGCAATTGGCTACTCAACATCTTGTAATAAAACGCGTCGTACATCTTCGGTGTGATGCGCTGACATTAGCCCTTTTCACGACGGCCAATAAGCACCGGGATGCAATGTCGATGACTTCGTCTAGTATGAAGGGCATATCATTGAAATATATGTACTTTATCTGTATATATGGAATGTTCAGGAAGTTTTAACTGTGAAGTAATCAATTAAATATTAAACTTAACCAACATATTCAAATTGTGGCACTGTTTGAAAAAAGCGAAAATTTGGCATTTCAAGACCGCTGAATTCGACAAACAGCTGTTGTCATGGAGTTTACTTCCGAAGTCAGGCTCGCTTGGTCTGACTTCCAGATTTCCGACTAGATGACGTCCCAGGCGCGGATGTGGGTGTACATTTTCAGGGTTTGTGCATAAACAAGCTGTTACTAGTCCAAAAACTTGTCGTATTAGGTAACTGAACCTACTCTGTATGTTTATTGATATCATAAATTGGTCCAATCTACAGACTAAAAGCTTTCTGATCAACGTAATTAGTATGCCCTGACCTCGCCATTGGGATGTCATGACGATTACTCCCCGCTAGTGCACGCGTGACACCGCCTATTGTCTAATGTTCTTAACTAAACGCAAATCGAAGGTGCTACATGTTGATATCATCCTGAATAACTTCCGTGAAGTTTTAACCCTGTCATTTTTGCACTGAATTCCAGGATTTATGTCCCAAAATATAACACTGTATTCCGTTAAATTGCATACCAAACGTTCGACTTTAGCGGCTTAATTTACAATGGCCTCAAATAAACCGGCATAATATCACCTGCATTTTGATGCGATTCTCGACTACTTTTGTAGACATCGAACCATGTCATTTTTCGCCTTTTGACATGAAGCTTTCAGGCATTATTGAGGTTTTGGCATGGCTTGATGCACGTCGAGCAACGACAGTTGCTGCCCAGAGGATCAGCAGGGCCGCCGAGTGGCGGCACGACAAAAAAAAAGAGAAATACGTTCCAGCCTTGATCAATACCAAGCAACATCGACTCTGCCACGCCGAAATTGTGTAGGAGAAATTCACGGCTGTAGATACATTCTTTCCATTCAACACCATAAGCGTAATGTTCTTGGACAATGTCGAAGTGGCCTGTTGGTCTCAACTCCAATGGTGGCGGAAATCATGCCAGGCTTATCGCCTATCGATTCAAATGTGAAAATCTGCCGGTAGCTTTGACGTTGGGGCCCATTAACGTTCAGGGAATGGTTCCGCGCCCCGCCGTATCATGAATGGCGGTCGGTCGGCGGCGGGTCGCGGGCGACGCCGCCGTCGGCCGTGGATGAAGATCAGAAAATAGTTCCATAAGACAACACCCATAGTAACAATATCCGCAATATATCACTAAGTGGCAATGAAATTAACGTCTGAAGGCAGGCTAGCTTTAATAAATGCACTTCGCATCATATTTTATGGAGACAGAGTCTCGTGAATTGTAACTATATTATTCGCACACGCACTAGTGAGTTTCATGTCGCGCTTGTTGCGCGCGCATGTTCAGAGTTCTTGAATGGCATCAGGAACATAGATGTTTTCTTTCCTTACTGGAGATTCCCCTCCCCCTCATGTCCGCATTAACATTGCGTCTGACGCTCAACGGCAGCACAATGAACTACAAAAGGACGAATGCCGCCAGACTTAGTTGGCATCAGTATGGTGTCAAAAATACCCGCGTACCCGGTTACCCGCTAAGTTTCGGGGCCACGGCTCCCGGAACTTCGTGCGACACCTGAACTCAGCTAGGGAACAAACCATGGGTGGATAAATTTGAAAGTTATTGGTGGAGCCCAATGCGTGGAGGCAATGAGTGCAGCTAAATTCGTTGGTGGGGTCCACCAAATAGGGTCCCAAGTCGAGAGAGTAAGAAGTTGGCAGGGTCAAGTCAAGGTAGCGCGGCGTAGGTCCCATCAAAAACATACGAAGCTCCATCCTTGGAACGAACGCAATGCTTCAGCGGCCAAGTGGGTAAAGAGAGATCAAGGTAATTCGTGGATTGTCCCAGAGTGAAATGTCTATCAGTGAACGTGCTGTACTTGCAGCAATATCGCGGTGTGTCCTGGAAAACTAGACAGCTGATACAATCCAACGTGAAATGGTAACGAAAGTGCAAGAAACACAGTGCCTCCCCATACGTCTTAAAGTTACTTCGATTTTACGGTAATAGAGCTATTACCCTAAGCTTTTAAAACATGATTCATGCTGCTGGATCTTATTGTTCATTGCGCGATTGTGGCATATTAGCCGAACATGTCTTATCTAGATGAAGTCACCTCTAACTCACGCGAATACGCTATTTGATGTCCACACCATGTATCATTATAAAAGGGCCTGACCGCTTGTTCGCCTCGTATTTGTTCGTATTTGATTCGAATGAATATCCATAGTAAGTATTTATGCGAGCTTAACTTGGTTGAAATAGTTGTGCAATGAGGGGATTCAATTGAAGTTCGCGTTACTTACCTCATAACAGGGGATCAATGGAGAAAATGACGGCACACTCGGGGCAAGTCCAGTGTCAGAGTTTCTTCCCTTAGACACCAGTCAACGAACCAACGAACCAACCACCCTGCCAATCACTCAACCAACCACTCAACCAACCAACAAAGAAAAACGCAAACAAAAAACAAACCAACCAACGAACCAACGACACGACCAAACCAAGCCAAACCCAACCACCCAACCAACCAAGGCTGATATACGTTCTATGCAGGCAGGCATCATGTTCAACGACATGAAGTTCTATGTCGATATCGCAGACCACTAGCATTGTTCTCTACCAAGATCAGTCCAGTTACACTACGGAATTGGCCTGCCATTGGCTCCAAGTGCTGTCGGCGTGGCAAGTTCCCAGTTGTGTTTATATTCTATATTCTTGTGGTCGGCTGCCTTCGGGGGCGTTTTTGACGAGTTGAAAATCCGTCGTGTGTGGGGGACAAAGAAAAGCAACATAGTGTATAGCATAATAGTATATAGCATTAATATAGTGTATAAAAGTAATAAAGTACTACGTAGAAAACTCGCAGTGAAGAATAAACGCCTCTTAATCATAGAACAGTGGCCGATATCATGCCAGATGTCGCAGTGGTCGGGCAAAACCAGGACACTCGGTGCATAAGAGTGCGCCAACTCTAGTACAGTGATGTGCTCCATGATGAAGGTCAAAAGATCAAAAGTAAAAAGTTAGTTAGTTATTGGGGTTTAGTGGCGCATCGACTGCAGTGGTCATGCAGCGCCCATAACATCTTCAATCATATCAAGTTGTAAAACCGAAACTGATTAAATCTACTAAATGCGACACATTATCAAATCCATTGTCATGACGTACCACATAACCATCCTGGTTCTACCACATACCTGTAATCGTATTAATGGGGTGTATATACCACAGAAAGCTGAACTTCTGCAAGAAAGCGGAATCACTGTCCCGATTGCATAAAGGGGGATTCATCCCCTAGTAATTCCCGTAGCGAGACTCTACTGCGCTCGAAGTGACGTCTTCGCTCAGGGGCAAGTCTTGGGCACGCAACCAATGTGTTGCACTGATAGGAGAGCACGGCACCTTTGACACAGCGGCTTCCCGTCACCGCTCAGAAGGTACCGGTGGGTGCCGTATGTATGGCCTATTCGCAAGCGGCATAATACCACTTCCCTGCGTTTAATGCTACGTGATGATGATGGCCACTCACCGAGACGATGCTTAATTCTCCCTCACTTATTATCAGTCATGAACTCCCAGCTGGCCTCCCATTTCTTTGTAACGACACTCCTAATGTCTGGGAAAATATCCCTCGCAGGGAGAGGAAGACGTCGGGTGCGTGGACCTTGAGCGGCGCGCTTCGCTGCAGCATCCGCAGCCTCATTTCCGCAGATTCCCACGTGGCTTGGGAGCCAACAGAATACTACTTTTTTAACCTATCTTGTTGAGCAACGTAAGTCTAGATAGAACGTCTTGTACTGCTGGGTTTTGTGGGAAAAACTCTCCTGGCGCCATTAGGTTGCTGAGCTAGGCTGCTGAGCGAGTCGCTATATATCACATGCAGTGTATCATGTTGTTGTTGTTATTGGGGTTTAGGGGCGCATCAACTGCCTAGGTTATACAGCGCCCATGCAGTGTATCATGTCCATACTCAATTAAATACAGAGCTTTGTCGATTGCAACCAGCTCCGATGTCAAAAGCAAAAAGATCATCTCGAAAGCTCCGAGCGGACTTCCCAAAGTGGAGCGGGTTCATGGTATTGGGGTTGTGGTGGACATCACCCGCAGCCGTCGCCATGGATACTGCAGATTGTGGAAATCACCCGCAGCCGTCGCCATGGATACTGCAGATGGCAGACGTCTGGTGTGCGAGTGAACATGTACAGGCATTGTGTGGTGTAACTAAGCATATGTATGCGTTGTAAGGGCGGATGGCTGTCGACGAAAGTGCGTTTTCGTCGTGATGTAATTGCATTGAATAGCTGCTGTCATCCAGAATAACATTTCGTGTGTACGTAGGAAAAGGTTGCTGGGACTTGCTCACCGTGTGCGTTTTGATGTAATATGTGTGGATGGTGAACTGATTAGTGCAGTACCAGATCTGCCTGATGGAGGTGCAGAAATTGGTCCAGACTTCCCAACAGAGAAGATATATAAGCTGGGACACCATGTCAAAGCCTCGCCAAAGCATGAACAATATATACCTAGACTATTACTATGAGGGCAAGACGTTAATTGTGCACTGTTCTTGCGTAGAACAGGTACTGGTGACCATTGTGCCATTGGCCGACCACCTTCGCCTGGATATGTTGTGTCGGAGCCTGGTCAGCCATGGCTCACGGCCCAGCGGCGTCCCCAGAAGTGGAATGCGGTCGGTTTGTTGCAGAGAGGTTGGCTGTGTTGCAGCAGTCGGTTGTGTTGCAGCGCGCTCGGTGGTGTTGCAGCGCGTTCGGTGGTGTTGCAGCGCGCTCGGTTGTGTTGCAGAGCGCTCGGTGGTGTTGCAGCGCGCTCGGTGCTGTTGCAGCGCGCTCGGTGGTGTTGCAGCGCGCTCGGTTGTGTTGCAGCGCGTTCGGTGGTGTTGCAGCGCGCTCGGTTGTGTTGCAGAGCGCTCGGTGGTGTTGCAGCGCGCTCGGTGCTGTTGCAGCGCGCTCGGTGGTGTTGCAGCGCGCTCGGTTGTGTTGCAGCGCGGTCGGTGGTGTTGCAGCGGTCCTTGGTGTTGCAGCGCCGTCAGTTGTGTTGCAGCGCTGTCAGTTATGTTGCAGCGCGGCCAGTTGTGCTGCAGCGCGGTCAGTTATGTTGCAGCGCGGTCAGTTGTGTTGCAGCGCTGTCAGTTATGTTGCAGCGCGGTCAGTTGTGTTGCAGCGCTGTCAGTTATGTTGCAGCGCGGTCGGTTGTGTTGCAGCGCTGTCAGTTATGTTGCAGCGCGGTGGTCCCATTTCCCGTGATGTGAGCGCATGTGAAGGCGTTTGCTCTACGTTTGTACTCATGCATGAAAGAAAGCATGTCATGGTGCTTTGCCTTGTGAATAGCATGCATTTATCTGTGGTAGATGGTTTCGATTTGAATGTCCGATGTGTACTTACCATATCTTTTTCCCTCGGTGAGATGGTTCTATTATATCCGTGACTTGTCATAGGCGGAAGCATGCCATAGGCTGAACCTGTCATACGTTGAAACCCGTCATATGCGGAAACTTGTCATCGGTGGAAACTTTTCACAGGTGGGAACCCATCATAGGCGGAAACTTGTCATAGGTGGGAACCTGTCATATGTGGAAACTTGTCAAGGGTAGAAACTTGTCACGGGTAGAAACTTGTCATAGGTAGTTAAATAAGCTAAGATGACTCGACGTAAAAATGGACAAAACTGTGTAGAAATTGAGAACCTGAAATAAGTGCTACGATAGTTATTTTGTGTTACTAATCCAATTATCGTGTTTTTTCAACAAACAAAATATTGGGGTAGATCCCATGCCCCACCTCTCCGATAAAGGACGTCCGTAGAGTATGTTTGTGTGTAGTGATGATCGGAGCTCCAAATTGGCTATGAGCAACGGATTACTTAAGCGTTCCCCAGCCCGTGAACAGTGTCGCTTACAATGTCTTCAGGCACGCCGTACTATTGCGAAGGGCCGCCTTGTTAGCCCAAGTGGGCGCCGTCCTGGTCGGAAGGGCGCCGGCCTGGTCAGAAGGGCGCCGGTCTGGTCATAAGGGCTCCGGCCTGGTCAGAAGGGCGCCGCCCTGGTCAGAAGGGCGCCGTCCTGGTCAGAAGGGCGCCGGTCTGGTCAGAAGGGCGCCGGTCTGGTCAGAAGGGCGCCGGCCTGATCAGAAGGGCGCCGGCCTGGTCAGAAGGGCGCCGGTCTGGTCAGAAGGGCGCCGGCCTGGTCAGAAGGGCGCCGTCCCGGACCAGTAAGGCTGCAGCGATCAGAGGGTGCTCCAATACCCCCTTACAATTCGCCACTATTCAAAGGTGGCAACTGCATAAAATGATTGGGGTAAAAATTGAAAGCAGCATCAAACGCACTGGTGCATTGAATGCTGATTGATCTCATGATCAGGATTTTTTGGGAGGAGCGTGGTGGAACTTCGCCGAATATATATATGCATCTAAGTCTGTATCCCTGCCATTGGTTGTGGGTATTCTGATTCAAATCAATTTTCAGTTAATTTGGGAATTTCACAATTCGCTATGCGTCGGCCGCGGCCAGGGACATCAATGGCGCCTCTCTAGCTGGAAATACTCGAAGCTGACAAATCCATACAGTTTGTAATGTTTTGATCTTTGAGCCCTGGAAATTAAAAGACAATAGGGTCAAGCAATAAATTAACTTTCTGACTTTTGACGACACTACATGCACGAGAATTTGCGGTGATTTAATGTCGTCATTTCGCTCATAGGTCTTTTAGATTGACTAAATAACATTCCACACCCATAGAATTTCTAACTCTGTGCCGAGTTAATAGCGATAATGAAAAATAAAGTCCCCTGCAACACAATTAATGATATGGTCTTTCTAACAACACCAACATCACGATCCTATGAGGAAATTTAAGAACTTTCGCCGGGCCGGGGTGGAGGAGCATGCGGTCGTCAGCACTTCCCCATCAAGTTTTCTCTCCAGGATAGCCACCGAATGAGCGGCACAGAGACAGTTCCAACAGCAGCGCCAGCAACTTCCTGTGCATTTGATTTGCATACAGCATACAAATGTCCAATTCAAGTCATCACAGGTCATTGGCCAAGGACGGGACAAAGAGAGGAACACTCTCAAGTCTTCAACGTCCGCCATTCAGACTAGTTGGAACATATAGGCATCAAACTCAAATCATGCTCCTCTTTCCAGACAAACAGTCGGCGATAACGAAATTTTAATTAAGGCGAAGGTTACTTACCTCAGGTCAAGTCGATTTTCAAGTTTTCTTACCAAACTGAGTGGGGAAATTGAATGTGGGCTAGTTGTTGATGGTGAACATGAGCATGTAATGCGCATTCTGGGTTAGCATATGTATCAAAGGTCACCGACATCAGGTCAGGTGAATTATCATGTATATTCCACACAATGCTATCTTACACAGAATATGGCTATCCATCCTGAAGTAATAACTGAATTCGCCTCCAGTGCCGCCTAAGTTGTGCAGCATTAGATTTGATGACGAACCTGATATGAACTGATCTTGCATCTTCTGCCCTGATATGACCTGATTTGAAAGTTCATTAGAACTACTTTTCAAGCAGTGTACACTTTGATGAAAGAGGAAGTGGTCAATTTTTCAATCCACACATTGTGTCGGGGTGACCAGAGGTCGGGTCACCAGTTCAGAAGTTAGGGATATTGAGCAGATGTCCCTGTATCACATCAGTTATCCTCGGAACAATATTTGTATACTCAAAAGTGATGCACCCAGGATATTAAGGCTTAAGCTTACTTGACCTGATCATATGGCATGACCTGATCTGCCATTAAGATTTTCGAATATCAAACACATGTACACATTTTGCTTTAGTGGTTCTGTTAAATGGTACATGAAAGACCAGAGATATGCATGGGGTGATATCTATGATAAGTGGGTTTGCACTGTACAGTCCCCTTTCAGAGGGTGTGGATGGAGTCTGAAAATTATTGGTAGGGCACTCAGATCACATTTGTTACATGAGATCAAGTGAATAGGGCTAGATAGGTAAGGTAGAAAGACATTGATGAGTGTGGGGGATGTTGGTACCTGTGTTATTGTTGAAACTTGGACCCTTATGCTTTTGATCATGCTAATAAATGGAGTATATACCAGCTATATAGGGTATATTATACAACTAGTATTATATTATACTATATGGGGTGTACCTAGCAGTGGATTCAGCACCTTCCTTCAGGATGTGATACTGCTGAGATTGGCTATGGTAGCACAATGGGCCATGATTGGAGGAGTTTGCAATTGAGGAGTATGTTATGCAATATCAGGTGAATGGTGCTAGACTGTATTAGACTGGAATACATAGTTCCCTTGAAACTTGAGATAATGGATCGATTGGGGTGCGAGCATGTACTTTTCTAGCATCTTTTCTAGACAGGCTTAACCCAGATGGGCGCCTGTGGCCCTTATTAAGACTGAACACTTTATGAACTTTATACATATATTCATATTTGCCAGGGCATTCCACAAGTTAGATGTCATGTCACTGGGCTGACCCATTATGACCTACTGATATTGACCTACTGAACCTACTTGCAAACCTTGAATTGCAAATTTATCAGGAAATGTTCCATCCCATCCCAGGATCCCCAAAGACATCAGTATTCCTTGTGAAAAGTGGCAGGAACCTAGCCAGTCCCTTTTAATAATTGTAAATTTGCAGCTTAAGTAAATTTCTGATTCCTTGGAGTTTCTTTTTTTAATGCAATGTTTATGAATATGTTGAACATGATGTGACCACTCATTTCCTCTGCAAATCCATACTTTTCAATTGGGAGGCAAAATAACACCCAAAAAGGGGCATTGATTTTGGTAATATTGCATGAAAAGTAATGCTTAAAATAAATAAAAAGATGTAACATAACATAACCTAACCTATCCCCACTATCCATGGACGAAAGGAACTTCTTTTTCATGGAATATTTCCAAGGAATTTGTCCTCAAAAAGTTTCAAATAAAAACCTAGCCTAACAGTGCTATGTGTTTTAGCACCTATAAAAAACCTATAATGTTTTTTTTTCTTGGGTGTAAGATGTCAAAGTGAGTATGGTAAGATGTAAAAATGACGAATAGGATGCAAAAGTCGCCATGGGAACAATGTCACCGTACATAACCTAGAAGTTCTTCAAGCACAATTTTGATCCAGCAGGGTACTCATATGTACACATTTTTCCTTTGTTTTGAGGTACCCATCTTAGGGACAACTATTTTAGTGATAACTATACAAAACACCTATCCTTATGAACTGATATTGTATAACAGACCACATCATAGGTAGGTAATACTCCTACATGGAATTTTGCTAAGAGATGTTCATGCATCAAAATTTGTAATGGTAAGTATCAGCATGATGCTTATCAACACGAGACTTAGAAATTAGATATCAAGACTTCATAACAACTGGTCACAAAGCACCAGGTCAATGCTCTGTTGGAAGGCATGTCAATTAAGTGTTCAGAAAGTGGTATACTCCACCATAGTTCATGAGTATTTGGTAAATTTGTCTTAAAAGGTGTTTTAAAAAATTATATGGAATACCATGTTTATGAAGGTCACTAAGATGATGGGACCACCCATTTTGTGTGGAAATGCTTACTTTTCAGGTTGTGAGCAAAATAATGCCAAACAGGGGCTTTGAGTTACGTAACATAGCATGAAAAGGAATGTTTTTAAAAATCAAAGAAAAAATGCAACATAAACTAACCTAACCTAGCCTAACCTACCTTTGGAGAAAAAAAAACAAAAAAATTAAATGAGAAAAATGTCAAGCAATTTATCTTCAGAAAATTCTCAAAATTAATCAAGAAACCTAGCCCATCCTAGCCCAACTAACCTAATCTAAGCTGTTTTTGAAGAAAAAAATACTTTTCTTGAAAGTTTTGTTGAAATTTGTTTTGGAAACTTTTTGGTATTATTCTGATTTAAGGTGGTAACAAAAAAAGTTTGTACATGCATTTGCCTCCATAAAGCAAACAAATGGGTTAGGTTTGGTTAGGTTAGGTTAGTTTAGGTTGAAATTGGAAAATTTTCAAAACATATTACCAAAAATAAAAATAAAATATTTGCACAGAAAATAAGTGGTCCCATCATCTTAGTCTCCTTCATAAACATGGTATTCTGAAGAAAAAAAACACCTTTTAAGACAAATTTACCATGAAATAATATACCATTGTAACCTAATCTAACATAATATAAGCTAGTCTGAACTGTTTTTTGAAGAAATTACTTACATTTTTTGTTAAAAAAATTACAAATACTTTGTTTTTGAAAATTTGTCTCACTTACAACAAAATCTTAAACAACCGAACAGTATTATTGCAGTTTAAGGTAACAACGAGATAAGTTCTACACACAATTTACCTTTATGAGGCATACAAAGGGTTAAGGGTTAGGTTTGGTTAAGTTAGGCAAGGTTAGGGTTTTGTTGGAAGTTATATTTTTATTGATTTTTTGCTTTAATACATTTTTGTGTTCAAAAACACTCAGGCTAGCTTAAGTTAGGCTAGGTTATTTAGGCCTTTTAAATTAATTTTTTCAATGAATATTTTCCATTAACAAAATACATTTATGCATGGAATATTAGGCTGTTAGGTGAGGTTATGTCGCTTTTTCTTTGTTTTGAACATTCTTTCTTATGATATATTACCAAACTTCACGCCCCCTTTTGGGTGCGTGGTCACATGTTCAGCACATTTATAAACATTGCACTAAAAAAGAAATTCCTAGAAAACAGAACTTACCTTAAAATGCAAATTTACCACCTAACTTAACCAAGCATAACCCAACAAACATGCTTCATGGAGGTAAAATGTGTGCAACCCTTGTCTCATGGTTACCTTAAACTGCAATAATCCCTGAATAATAACCTGATCATCACCGAATTTATCAGGTCTGAACATCATTTCTGCTTGCAGGTAACTGACTAGTTAATTGGTTGGGTAGGTAAGCTTTGGGAAGAAACAACATCTGACTTGCCCACTGCAGGCTGTATTTTTCCAACAATTAGTGCTCTGTAATATGGCAACTGATGTGAACTTCAATCCAATTACCTCATCTTAAAGGTATTCCTAGAGTTCAGCTAGCATAAATACTTATTATTGGAAATCCATCTGAATACACCACAAATAGAAACTAGACAAAGAAGCGGTTATAAGTATCTAAGTACCTACAATCATCCGTGTTATTGGTATTGTATACTGATACGTTGACCTTGAACTAGTCAGAAAACAGCAAATAGGTTGGTAGAGCATGAGTCGTAGTTTGCGTGACCTAGTGCACCTAAACATGCCCGGGTAACATGTCACAATCACAAAGCGAAACTATGAGAACCAACAGCATAAATGATCTTTTAAACTATTCTCTAACATCAAACCACTTTAAAGACGTACCAGGTGAGCGCCACTCTTCTTATGCTTCCATTAGTATCCATCCTTCAGTATCTCTCTGCTGCCGACAGTTTTCAAGGACGCGCCGTGATATTGCCACAGGTGCGGAACGTTCACTGACAAACGTTTAATTCTTGATGAATAGATTTGCCGGACTAATTTTTTCTCACCATGTCCTCTGCGGCGTGAAGTTTGTACCGTTCACCAATACTTTCTGCCCATGATTGAGGGCCCTAGCCTGGACCAACATGAAGGGCTTTTAGGTCGATGGTGGTGGCACCGGATCGCTGGAAGGGTCCCGGGCTGACAGAGAGGGCCCCTAGTCAATATAAAATGCCGCTGGCTGACAGCGGGGGCCAAGCTGAAGGAACGAAGCCTTCTTGTGGAGTCAATCACTTTTGGAAAGAGGTCTCCGGTCAGACGGAAAACGTTCCGGGTTGTTAAAGAGAGCCCTTGATACGACGAAAATAGGTCCCAACTGTTGGGGGGGGGGGGGGAAAAAAAAAAAAGGAGGCATGGTGTTAAGGGCTCCTGGGCCGACGGATGGAGCCGAAGCCATACACGGGCCCTTGCATGGTGGAGTGGGGCCCGAACTTGTGAATGAGGGCTTCTGCCTAAGAGAGGAGGCATTGGGTTGCCAAGGGGGGCCCCCGAACCGACGGCGAAGCCCAGACCGCACAGCGGACCCCTAGCTTGATGGAGGAAGCCCAAGCTGTTGAAAAAAGAGGCTTCCGGCGCTTCAGAGGGCCCCGGTACGACGTGCGGGGCCAATGCGACGCAAAAGGCATCTACGCCCATGGAGGGCTCGGGACTGTTCTCACGTGCGGCGTCGAAGGGCCACTCACATAACTCGCACTGAAGGGGTGGCGGATTCGCCTCACCTTTAAGACCTCGGAAACTACTAAAGCTTAAAGCACAAAAGTTGGAGAATAGACTCCGGCTGAAGTGGCACGCTTCCGCATAAGTTTCATGACCTTGGATCATGACCATAACTTTCGGGGTCAAATTATATTGAGATCGGCCGCCTCGCCGTGGCACTGCGACACCGCACCGACAAAGCCTTAGCGACTTTGAAGGCTCGGCGGCCAGGCGGCCAGCCGGTCGGCCAGCCGGTCGGCCAGCCGGTCGGCCAGCCGGTCGGCCAGCCGGTCGGCCAGCCGGTCGGCCAGCCGGTCGGCCAGCCGGTCGGCCAGCCGGTCGGCCGACTTTGCACCCCGTAGTTTCTGACGGATTTCTAGTTTTACATATAGAATACGCTTATGGAATTTTAGCAAAGTCACAATGTCATTGCAACATTCCCCATTTATGAGATGTTGTCGAAAAAGGATGGGTGGGCAGAGTCTGGCCCCGCCCTCCGGTGCGGTGTCAATCCGCCCGTGGACGTTCAGAGGACTCGTGGAGGCTCTCAGAGGCCCGAACAGCTTCACTGGCCGTGCAACGCGCTGTTGGCCTTTCTATCCGGCCATGGTGAGTGACCCAGTAGATGATGGTGTGCGGGCTCCTGGCACGGCCCGGGCCCGTGGAAGCCCAAGGGGGTGAGGCGACCCTCCACCCCCTTGGCTACGTTCCTGAAGCAGACGTACCAAGCTTATAGGAGGTAGTGCATGCTTATCGTAGTCAAGCTGTTAGGGTGTTGTAATTATCTGCTAATGACATTGCACATTGTCCTCTCTGATCAGGACATTGTGTATATTTTCCTCAAGTAAGCTAAGATGCGGATTGATCACTGGCACACGGTACTATAGGATGTCGAAATCCTATGGTGGCCAAGCCTCGTCAATGCAGGCGAAGTATTTGGTAGTTAGAATCATTTCCTTCCTCTTGATATTTGAGAAGTTGATCAACTCTTGCCGTCTCTCTCAACGGTGTTTCAGCACATGTCGACACATGTCAGCCAGCCTAAATTACTTACCAGCCTAATACCAGCCTAAATTACTTACGTTTCATTATGATCGCATCGTGTCGCTTTGATGTGGGTAGTCTGTGTTTTGTACAACTAGTCTTTTCAGACTTGAGGCTTCAACTCGCAGCACTGCATGCAAATAGGAAATCAGCAAATAGCAACCTCACTACGCTGATAGCTTGAGGCCAACCGGAAACAGGTATTCGCGTCACCATCGCACCGACTGTAGATGTGCGAAAACAGGTCACGATATAAATCAGTTGGGCCGTGAGAAAATATATTCGGTGACCTCTGAATGCTGGCTGTCGGCGACTTTTCCCACTCCTCTTCTCCTACCGTCTCATTTAATGCGTCACGTGGAAGGGGTCACCCGGTGGCCAACAAACTGTCTCCTTGCTCCAGCACTAAAACCTGACGTAAATAGGTACTTGCAGTTCAAAGATGCTTGAGTGGTCTGTGTGAGAATTAGCAGGATACACATTCGAAGCGCGCTTTGGATGTCACCAGCTGGATGGTGTCAACTATTGTTTTGCGTGTCCCTTTGTGACATTAAGACCTGGAGAAAGCGATTAGATTACCGAAACGTAATGGCTGAAGTTGTGATTATCGGAAAAACTATGGAGCATATATATATATATATACCTTTTAATGCATGCACCATTTAACACCGTTGACTTATGTTTCTTCTTCTACTTCTTCTTGCTACTTTCTCTAGGGACAAAGCCAAGCGTGGGTGATCGCACCATCATGGTACCCTCGCACCCTCACATGGCACCCTCGCGCACCAGTTCCCTTCCTATGCGCCGGGAATGTGGCGGGCCAAGCGTCTGACTGAGGGCCACCCAGACGGCCGCGCCAATTACCGCCGCCGACCGGACGGTAATTAATCGGACAAATAGTCGTGATGCGTCTGAGAGGCTGGAAAGATGGACTCGGGCTCGCCGGACGAACTCGGGCGCGCCAGACGAGCTGGTTGGTTGGTTATTGGTTTTACGACACGTCGACCGCTGAGTCATATAGCGTCGCCAATCTCTCTTGCCGATTGGTCGCGGGCGAAGAGTAGCGACAGGTGAGACTCGAACCCACAATCTTTCGATTGTGAGACGAGCATCTTATCCCTAGACCACTCGTCCCCCCATACGACCTCGGGCGCGCCAGACGAGCTAGGGCGCGCCAGCAGCTGTGGGCGACTGGTGGGCGGACTACTACTGCACTGCACGAAATCAACGCCAGTGGAAGAATTTCCGCCGAAAGTGGAACAAGGCCGTCGTGACGACGCACGTGCGACGGCGGCTTCGCGATGGGAACGTCGGCGCGCGCCGCCGCACACGAGCCTGCAGTCGGCGGCGCGCAATCGCTGGCGCCACGAGCGCGCCGCGTCGCGCCAAAACGACCGCATGGCGCGAACGGCTGCGCGGTGGCGGGAGGGGCTGCGCGGTGGCGGGAGGGGCTGCGCGGTGGCGGGAGGGGCTGCGCGGTGGCGGGAGGGGCTGCGCGGTGGCGGGAGGGGCTGCGCGGTGGCGGGAGGGGCTGCGCGGTGGCGGGGAGGCTGCGCGGTGGCGGGAGGGGCTGCGCGGTGGCGGGAGGGGCTGCGCGGTGGCGGGAGGGGCTGCGCGGTGGCGGGAGGGGCTGCGCGGTGGCGGGAGGGGCTGCGCGGTGGCGGGAGGGGCTGCGCGGTGGCGGGAGGGGCTGCGCGGTGGCGGGAGGGGCTGCGCGGTGGCGGGAGGGGCTGCGCGGTGGAGGTATGGTGAGCGGCGCCGCTGCCTGTCGCCGTCCACGGGCGGCGCTGTAAGCGGGAGCTGCCTGTCGCCGTCCACGGGCGGCGCTGTAAGCGGGAGCTGCCTGTCGCCGTCCACGGGCGGCGCTGGAAGCGGGAGCTGCCTGCCAGTTGGCGGCCGACTGTTCGGGCGGCAGGCTGTCCTCTGATCACATCCCGTCTACAGGCTGTCTACAAGCCCTGTACAGGTTGTCACGAACCGTTTAAAGGCTGTCTAGAGGATGCCGACAACACGCACACAGGGGCGGATGCAGGAATTTTGAGCGGGAGGCGGGTGGGAGGGGGGGGGACTTTTTCCGGAGGAACACCTTTTCTACTCTGATGGGCGCCGCCGGATAAAAACAACTCGTTGCATGTGGGATCACCATCCCTCTCTCAACATGCCCTCAGTTTGCCCTGGAAGGTGGGACATGCCCTCAGTTCCCACCTTCCAGATCTGACACATCCGCCAGATGTGTTGTACAGGCAGCGGCCTGTACAACACATCCGCGAGATGTTGTGTACAGGCAGTGGCCTGTACAACACAGACATAATACATTTATTCTGGCGAGGGTGCGGGTTTATTCCGCAACTCAGGCATGCGGAATAAATCCGCACGAGCCAAATAGGGAGAGAGTGGATCATGTAAATAGGCTGTTTGAGGTTGCGTTGGTCTGCTGAGTGGCCAGTTAGCGCCACATAATGGAGGAGGCAACTGCCTTTCCTCCCGCAAACGGCACCAACCAACTGGATGTGGCTGTCTGCTAAATTCATGTGGGTCCCATCGCTCGCGTTTAGCAGCTGTAATCTGTTCCACTGAGCATGGCACCTGAACAAAATGCTGTCACTGAGTGATTGTGCGGCACAGGAGGCTAGTAGTCGATGGGTAAGGCGCCCGTCTCCCAACCGAAAGGCTGTGGGTTCGAGTCCCACCTGTCGCTGTTCTTCGCCCGCGATCATTCATCGTGAGAGATTAGCGACGCTGCCTGACAGTCGACGTGTCGCAGAACCAATGTCCACCACCGCCGGTGTGCCTAGTGTCGCCACTGATGGCCTGAATAGTTTACACTATTCTGTGGCGCGGAGTGTTTCCTCCGAAAGTGTTCGATGGTGCATTCGAGAGAGGAGGCCATTTTCTCGAAATCAGGTTCAATAAACAGCTGGAAACAAAAACATCATAATAATGGTAGTCTCCATAGATGATTTCGTGATATCAAGTGGGTCTATTTTATTTTGCTTCATTGAACTCGTATTTCCACGTTCATGAGTGGGGCCAATCCATACCCAGCCCAATGGTAATATTGAGAGCCAGTCCACAACGAGCCCGATGGTAATAATGGGAGCCAATCCCAACAGACCGTTGAGGGCAGGGCATGCTCAATCGAAAATCAGCCGTCTAGATCCACGGGTCGCTCGGGGGTTTGTGCTAATACCAGCTGCCTCCTCACAGAAGCAGTCACAGGAAATGTACTCTATGAATATGGAGAGAATAGGGGTTAATCAAGTTTCTATGGAGAGAGGAGGGGGAGGATTCTTCTCACTGATGTTTTTCTGCTTGCCTTTTCCAAACCGCTAAAGCTAATGCTCTAAAACGTGGAGATGCTTCTTGGTATCCGCTTTGCACAAGGCGTGAAAACGGAACGCGAAGTTTTCATGAGGCGGTTCCAGAGAGTGGTTATTTGAAGAGTGGGCTGTTCTTTATAGCATTTCTGTCCGTCACGTTACAGCTCGATATATTTCATGTTATGATGTATGGAAAAGCGACATTCGATGCGTAGTTGCAAATACCTTGTGTTTGCAAGCTGCTTCAGAAAAACAGTGGTGTCTCCAAGATATCACCGCTATGGTATCAAGAACAGCCTGCAGGATATTATAAACAAAAGGATTCTAGCGATACTACTATATTTAGATATAACCTAGATTATAGATAACACTAGTGTCAAAGAACACCTCATTTTCAGCGCCGAGCTTGTTTTTGTTGGAATTTATTCCGTCTCGTCAGCTGCCCAGCCAATTGCTTCCTTCTAAGCTGCTGTGCTGACTGTGCGACAAGCTGTGCTCTGGCACAGACATAGGCGCAGTGAGCCGCGGCCCTGCAGGTCGTATCCCACGCTCCCAGTTACCACCATAACCACCAATTACACTTTCATCACTATTCGGGATGCCCAACACATGCAGGAAATGAATGCCGACAATTTAGTTGGGGGGCCGACGCCATGGGGTCCCATGTTAAGACAACAAGAAGTCGTTGGGGCCAAGGCAAAGATGGTGGGGCCCAGGCCCGGCCCCATCAAAAGCATGAGGAATTCCACCCCTGTCATTAGCGGTATGCAGAATGGCGTTGGCTGTTACTTTTCCTCGCTTGATTGATAGGCGAGTGCCTTGCGGCACAGACTGGATCGGCCAGGCACAAGGCAGGTCACCTTGTTCGTGCATATTGTACACATTCGTGCATAATGATGGCGCCTTGTTGAGAACCACCTTGTATTGCTGGAACGGCTTGGTAGGCCACGGCCAGTGGGATATTTATCGCGCCGCCGCCCGTTGCAAAATCGCCCAATCCTGCCGGGCCGTTGTGGGAAACAGAGGTTTGGATGGTGATTGGCGACTCGGTGACAGCCTAAGTGACTTCGTTCCCGCATGGGAATAAGTGCAGCATTTGCAGGTGCTCAGTGGGATCCATGGAGGCAGCAGGAGCGGATACAGGGATTTGATGCGGAGGCGGTTGGGGGGGGGTCGCTGGTCTGGGGGGGAGTGGGTGGGCGCCGTTTTCCTGAGAGATGCCACCGATTTTGAGAAAATGTTCAAGGAAAGGGATGGTGTTCACCGAATCGCTCTGTAGGAACGCCTTCTGTGCCCAGAAGGGAGACTTTTCTACTCAGAGGGACGCCTTTGATTGAAAAATAAAAGTGGTCGGGGGAGGCGGTTGCTCTCTAGCCTCCTGGAGGAACGCCATATTTCCAGGACGAGGGATACATGCCCCCAGTTTCCACCCCTTCCCCTGGATCCGCTAAAGGGAGATGGGTGGCGAGAAGGGGCGGATCCAGAAACCTGGCTGGTGTTGAGGGAAGGTTAAAAAAATATCCGATTTTGGCAAAACAAGTCAGATTGGAACGTCTAACATTCGTTGGGTGTGTGTAGGACAATAATTACCTCATACATTGGCCTTAGATTTCGAGAAAGTGCTATTTCAGTGAAAAATATCGCCAAAAAACGACATCTTGGAGAGGTATGGCCCCTTTGTCACCTACCTTTGGATGCGCCCTTGCCAGTAGGTCTTTCACAAACGGTGTGCGGTACAAGTTGTGCACCTTACTAGCAGATATATCAACTTGTGCTTCCATAGATAATCTTAGAATGTCCAATAAATATGTGTCCACTATCCTGCTTGGTGCTCATTGCACTCATTCAAACGTTGTGATCTGCCAATGAAATGGCACCAAGTTCAGCCGATTTCCACCACATGAGGTTTCAGGAACAAAGATGGCTGGTGACTTGAAAAGTGTCCGATATAATATTAGGGTGCCTATGCAGGTTGAGGTCGATACCGTCACAACGCGAGACATTCCTAAGTTAATCGGAATCAACGCACCAAGTGAACTGACGTCGAATCTCCAAGTGAACTGACGTCGAATGAACTGACGTCGAATCTCCAAGTGAACTGACGTCGACCCCACTTGGCCGAATGAACTGAGCTGTCGTACACCTTCCGACACCCCATCTCCGTCCAGATAATCGTGTTCAGGAGAGCCGGGACTGAAACAAACAGCTGTGCTGCAATTTGTTCTGGGATTCTGCCATTTTGTCACCGACATTCAAACAACCGGAAATGATTGGCCGCATGTGTTCCCCTGTGTGTGCGTCTCAGGTGGCACATGTAGCTTACCAGAATCAACCAGATCAGTGTGGCTCATCAACCAGATCAGTGTGGCTCATCAACCAGATCAGTGTGGCTCATCAACCAAATCAGTGTTGCTCATCAACCAGATCAGTGTGGCTCATCAACCAGATCAGTGTGGCTCACCTATCAGATCAGTGTGGCTCATCAACCAGATCAGTGTGGCTCATCAACCAGATCAGTGTGGCTCACCTATCAGATCAGTGTGGCTCATCAACCAGATCAGTGTGGCTCACCTATCAGATCAGTGTGGCTCATCAACCAGATCAGTGTGGCTCATCAACCAGATCAGTGTGGCTCATCGACCAGATCAGTGTGGCTCATCAACCAGATCAGTGTGGCTCACCTATCAGATCAGTGTGGCTCAACTATCAGATCAGTGTGGCTCATCAACCAGATCAGTGTGGCTCACCTATCAGATCAGTGTGGCTCACCTATCAGATCAGTGTGGCTCACCTATCAGATCAGTGTGGCTCATCAACCAGATCAGTGTGGCTCACCTATCAGATCAGTGTGGCTCATCAACCAGATCAGTGTGGCTCATCAACCAGATCAGTGTGGCTCACCTATCAGATCAGTGTGGCTCATCAACCAGATCAGTGTGGCTCATCAACCAGATCAGTGTGGCTCACCTATCAGATCAGTGTGGCTCATCAACCAGATCAGTGTGTCTCATCAACCAGATCAGTGTGGCTCACCTATCAGATCAGTGTGGCTCACCTATCAGATCAGTGTGGCTCATCAACCGATCAGTGTGGCTCATCACCAGATCAGTGTGGCTCACCTATCAGATCAGTGTGGCTCATCAACCAGATCAGTGTGGCTCATCAACCAGATCAGTGTGGCTCATCAACCAGATGTGTGGCTCACTATAGTCGTGTGGCTCCCACAGATCAGTGTGGCTCATCAACCAGATCAGTGTGGCTCACCTATCAGATCAGTGTGGCTCATCAACCAGATCAGTGTGGCTCATCTATCAGATCAGTGTGGCTCACCTATCAGATCAGTGTGGCTCATCAACCAGATCAGTGTGACTCACCTATCAGTGTGATGTGTTTGAAAATGTCAATGTGGCCAATGTTCAGCAAATTAAACTTTAGACGATAATTTTACTTCAGTCCACCACAGCGCGTGTTGCAGAGAGATGCAAAATGGCTAGTGGGCTTTAACTTTACTGTACCTCGACCGCTCCAGGATATTTCCACAACCAACTTCTGATACACCGAACTAAAAACGACTCCGCAATATCTTTTCCAGTTCTGGTACTGAAGATCATGGAGGGTGCGGGAATTTGTAGCATATAACTTTAAGTGGGAGAGTTCGTGTTTTACTTCTGGCCCTATAGACCATAGAGGGAGCGAGGAATCTGGAGCGAACAACTGTAGGAGAGTGCAGACTGCAGATTTTGAAGGGAGAGTCTCCACGCATTAGCCACTAACGCTATTTTGCTCGATATTACGCCACATGTCTAAACCAAATCGCTGCATGTGCATTTTCCATGCCTTAACGTAGTGGCTAGATAGCAAAACCCGTCAACTCACCATTCAGGGTATGTGACGGGGCTAAAAGCGTAAAACGGGTTAGAAGGCGCAGCAGTAGTATGCCTGGCACGAGTTCGTGTTCCACACGTCTTCCACGACATGTGTACTGCGCACCGAACCTACCGGCATGCACATCACAGACCTGCAGATCTGACCTGCACCGGACTTGCTGATCTGACCTGTATCGAACCTACTGACCTGACCTGCACTGGACCTGCTGACCTGACCTATACCGGACCTGCTCATCTGATTTGTACCGGACCTGCTGAGCTCATCTGCACCGACCCTATTGACCTGACCAGTGCCGGACCTACTGACTTGGCCTGTATTGGACCTGCTGATCTGACCTACACCGGACCTGTGGACCTGACCTGTACCGGACCTGCTCATCTGACCTGTGCCGAACATGCTGACCTGGCCTGTGGCAGACATACTGACCTGACCTATGCCGGATCTGCTGACCTGACCAGCACCGGACGTGCTGACATCTGACGTCACGGTTCCCCCGTCGACTGACCGCTCTCTATGTTGTCCAACCCGTCGGCACATTCACCGCCGTTGATTTCGATATGCATGTGGGGACAGGGGCCGGCGAGGGGGAGCGGTCACGGCCTTGGGCCGGCGCCGCCGCTCCAGCCAGGCTAACCCGGTCACTATGTTGATCGCTGCTAAATGGCCTGTGCCTCGCGGTCGGATGGCCGGAGCAGCTGTGATGCGGCAGTTGAAGAGGAGCGGCGACGAGCGCCCCGGGCCGTCAGACCGCCGGGCCGACGTTTCAGCGCTGCCGCGTGCAGCAACAGGTCAATCGGCTATCAACCGGCTGGAAATGACGCGTGACCTTGGCGTGGCCTTGGCGGTGTGCGTGGCGGCCCAAGTCCACCCACCAGAGGCCGCCGAGTCGTGGGCCGTCAGCTCCGGCTAAATATCAATTAAAATCGTAGACATGGCGGTCGATCTTGCACAATTGGATACGTGTCCGTGTAATTAGCGCGAGAGCATGATGAGTGCTACTAAGGTGTCACGTAAACGTTTTCATGGTCATCGCCGGAAATTGGAAACAGCGCGGTGGTATGTATGAGGGTAATATTGCTGCAATGGCAAACACTCGGTACGCTGGCCGAGGCTGCAACGACCATACATGATTCACTATCGCACTTGGTTTCTTTCTACGACGCATCCCACAACTGGGTCACATGGCGTCGCCAACCTCTCACGTCGGTTGGCCGCGGATGGACTCTGCCACCCCGCCGGTCGTGGGATTCGAACCCACGATCTTACGACCAAGAGTCCGACCCCCCACCGACTGAGCTGCTGCGTCGCCTGATCCACTATCCGTCAGCTGCTAAACTTGTTGTCATCGTCAATGTCACTCGTGCACATTCCTGTGCTAAATAAACATTGAGCACAGAGCGAGCTTCTAACACACGCCTCAGTGAGATAAGCTATCGTGACCTGCAAGCCGATCAGTCACTATACCGAATCACTTACCTTTGCATAGATGCACCTATTATTGTGTTGTATTTATACACACCCACAGCACGGATTCAAACAGAAGATGTTGCATCTTGCAACTGTCGTTGCAACAATCCATGTGCAATTGCCACGAGCATGGTGCAATGCGATTAATCATCCGTCGGACGGGCTGGCGCTGGCCAGTGTTGCAGAGTGCAGGGCGCTGCTGGTGCCCCGTACCAGTCTCAATGTTGCCTTGGATGGGCGGTTGGGACATCGGCACCCAGCGTAGCTTCCTGATGTCACCGAGGCGGAGGGTGAAGGGTAGGATGTGTGCTGGCATCCAAAGCATCTCACCCGTTCAGGTCAGGTAGTGCCACGTTCGGGTCAGATAATGACCCGTTAGTCAGGTAATGCCGCCGTTACGGTGGAAATGGACGGGAAGAACACGCATATTTACCGTAAACTGTGTCAGATTTAGCTCGGCTCAGATTGTCAAATATTAGTTCGACATAGTGTAGCCCTTTTTGCAATCACTAATGGGCAGAGGAAACTCAAAGGGAAGGGTGGGGTGAGGGTTCTTAGCGGTACTAAATTTGCGTTCTTTTTCGCATATTTTTTATTTCTAGTGTCTGATGAACAGGTGTTCAACCATGGCACTTCAACGACCTCGCTGCGCTTCTGGATTCGCTTCTGCCAGAGAGGCCGAGATGCAACCGGTACATACATTTGCGCTCAGGAATGCCATCGAATCTCTCCCACGTGAGCTCCGTACTGGTTGCTTCCCATCCATTGCGAGTAATGTGATCTTTGCTACCTCATGTGCAACAATGCTACGCTTATAATTTGTTCACCGCTAGAGTGAAGTAAAATGTCCAGTCTGCTGTAGGTGGAAGGATTATATATTTTATATATTAACTGGTAGGTTGCATGATTCGTTGACGGGCCTTTAAAAAATAAATTAACTCATCCTGACTATTATCAAATTTTTAGGTGCAAATTTGATTATTGCACACGCATGTGGGGAAATATAGCTACAATATGAAAAGCGTGACATGAGTGTGGCTAATTCAGACAACCTATAGACTAATCAAACTCAGACGGAGATATGAGAATGAAAAAGCCGATATGATTTGAAAGCTCGGTTTGTATCAAACGCTCTGCATGCCTATAATCCATATTTACCGACAATGAAGACCACGTGTGGGCTTAGCCACACGCCTTGTCCCTTTCCTTCACATTTTATCTCGCGCAGTTTCTACGCAGCTCTTGGAACACAATTCGCAAGGAAAAAATGAGAGGGAACTGAAACTTGTCCTGGCGTCCGTCGCGGCTCTGGTGAGGAAGCATGGAACTACAATTGTGGGAGTTGAATCGAGTAAATTGCGCGCATTGTGAATACAAACATCACATGTGCAATATATTTGCAGGCTCCGTGTTCATTATCCCGTAGATGACCTCAATATGCCCTGAAGCGCCTAATCGGCGCTTGGCGCATCTGTTCGGAAGAACGTGTTCAGAGCCTCCCCCAGCATGTCAGCTGGGGTGATGTTCCCACTCATGACCACCCTCCCCTTAGTCAGTTGCCGTTCTCCATTGCATTAACATTACCGGGGTAAGGTGCAGGAGTCCAGTTGGTTCGGATGGATTGTTCCGCAAACAATCGATGTTCGCTCCTCCACTTTGTTGCAACTCGTTAGTGGAGACCCTAGTGTATGACATTCGACATCAGTGACATACACAAAGTGGAGAAAGGGAGCAAATTCCGCCTCTTGAGAGGTGGTGGGCGTCCACGAATTTCGTCATGCCTCGAACACAAATTGCGCCAGGACCCTAAAAATATTCATTCTGGAGCACGGAAAATTCCAGTTTGGGGGTGGGGGAGGGGCAAAAAGTGTTGCCGGGGCGTCCAAAATTGACACCGGGGCTTCAAATAAGCACCGATAAGGATAGAAAACTCGTGCTGGGGTCCCAACAATTTTGCTGGGCCCCGCGAAATTGCGCTGCTGTCCAAAAATTTCCGTTGGGCAACAAACTCGTATCAGGGGCACAACAAAGGGGCACAACAAATTCGCATCAGGGGCCACAGATACACAGGGCGGGGGCCCGAAACTTGTGCCGGTGTTCGAGCAAATTGCTCCGTGTCCCAAAAACAGCGCTGGGGCCCAAATTCTCACTGGATCCCGAAACAAAATCAAGCCGGGCCCAGTGGCGTAGCTAGTGGCAAAGGGCGTAACCGCCCTTCCTTGAGGGTCGTAGGGGGCCCTCCAGGCGGCGGCCTGGAGTCGTCGGTGCCGGAAACCGTAAGGGCCACCCGAGTCGACGTGAAGGTCCCCTGGACTGACGAAAGGGGCTTCGGACTGACGGAATGGGTCCCGGGCCGATGAAGAGGGCTCCGAGTCAACGGAGAGTGCCACCAGGAAGATGTTGAGGGACCTTGGCTGAGCTGACGTGAAGGGCTTCTAGATCGAGGCGGGGGGTCCGGATAGTTGGAAGGGCCAGGGCTGAAGAGGCGGGCCTAACAGCTTGTGTACAAACGGCCTTGAGACCTAAAGACGTCCACCCTGAGGGCTCGCATGGTCCATGAAGACAAGAGTGGGCTCGCACGAGAGCTACAACGCCCATGTCAGCTGGAAATAACAATATCAGCTGGAATATGTCCCTAACAGATGAGGAATAAACCAGGCGCCTGAGAACCAGAAAGAACTGGGATGCTCTTAGGGTGCGAAAGGGCCACTGAGGATGAACAGGGCACCTACGACCTGAATAGGACTAGTGAGGGCCCATCTCGGAACTGTAATTCCCCGGGATGAAAGTTGGATAAGACTGTCGAGAACTGTGATGGGTCTCAAAAAGCAGGAGAGAACCCTGAGGATGAAGAGGGTCTCTAAGAGTCAGGGAGGACTGCACTGGGGTTCTCCTGAGGTTCAGAGCGGCCCCTACTTTATAAACAATGTCCCCTGGGAGATCAAGCATTCTGTTTTGGCTGGCGATTGCTATGAGGAATACCTACCGAGGACCAGCCCCAGAGCTAGAATGTTCTTGAGACCACAAGAGCTGTCCATAACTAGGAAGGGCCCCTAGCAACTTGAGAGGGCTCTTATGGGCTAACAGGGCTACCTGAGCTGAGCAGAGTCCCTAAAGCTAACGCCGGTAGCGAGGAATTCTGGGCGCCAGCGTCAGAGCCAGAACGCCATTGAAGCTAGAAAGACTGTCAAGTCCTGGGAAGGACCTCTAACAGTTGGAGAGAACCCCTGACGGTTGCAAATGGTCACTGAACGCTAGTAAAGATGTACTGGGATGCCCAAGTGGTTCGGAAGGAGTCCCTATGGGGAGTACCTTAGGGCTAGCAATGGTTGTGAGGAATACTGAGAGCAAGTTTCAGAGCTAGAATGTCTTTGCTAGCCCGAAAGGCTGTCGAGGATTAGGGATGTTCCCTCAGTGCTAGAGCGGACCGGACTATGATGCTCATAAGGCCTGGGAGGAACACTGAGAGATGAACAGAGCCACGTAAGAGCCAAGGAGAGTTCCGGGAGCAGCCCCATGCTGGCTAGAAATTTTGAGACCTGTCTTGGAGCTGCAGAATTCCCGTGGAATCTAGACAGGTTTGTGGAGGATTTTGATGAATGGCCCATGAAAGTTGGAACACGATCCTGACGGAGGAATAGGTCCCCTGAGAGCCAGAGAGGAATGGACTGGAATGTTGCCGAGCTTTGGGATGGGTACCTGAGGGATTGGATCCCCTAAGGTCTCGGGGAGTCCTTGGGAACTGGTGATGGGTGCGATTAATGCTGACGGCCATCCTCATACATCAGATATCCTTGATAACCATACATTCTGTCGATGACTGGGAAGGTCAGCCACTGCCACCTCAGCAGAGGCGGCCGCCTCAACGGCCATCACCGTCCTGACGGCCCAACAGCCGTCCGAGCGGTGATAGCCGTCCGAGCGGTGACAGCCGTCAGAGCGGTGACGACCGTCCAAGCAGTCCCAGTGGCGCCCGACCACAGCTGCTTCAGTAGCTACGGTCGCGCTAGCGATGGCGAAGCAGACAGCTCAGTGATAGCTGTAACGACGGCCGCCGCCCATTGCCGGTGCCAGTTTCCTCGTTTTTGGACCGAGGTGACATCGGTTAAGCAAAAAGGAAATAAATATTTTGTTCACGGTTATGTGTATGTGGCATAGCTGATTAGGCATGTTGCTAGTACTTCCCTGTTCACAAATTGTGCACGTATTTTTCCCCATTGGTATTCATGCCACATTTTGAGGTAGCATGCAGGTGTTGAAAAGAGGTAACAATGTGGGCGCTTATCATGAACACCCTCCCTATTAAACTATGTCTGAACGTAGCGCATAACATATTACAGAAAGAAGCAATTAGCGTGTCCATGGAGATGAGCAATCGTAATTTTACTCACGTTAATCATATCTACGAGTATCCTTCATTAGACATGTGTTAATGCTGTTTTTTCCGTAGTCGGAAAAACGTTTCTTTTCTTGGTTGTTGTCGGCAGCTAAATGTTTGTTTTTCTGGTCTTTATCAGACTGTTGCGTCTTGATTGAAGGTCTAACATTAGCAACGCCAGCGCAAAGTTCCCTCTTTTCCCACGTATTTAACCATCTTTGCCCTATATATATATATATATATATTTTTTTTATATATATATATATATATATTATTTTTTTGTGTGTGTGTGTGTGTGTGTGTGTGTGTGTGTGCATTGGGGACCGACAACATTATGTAGGGACCCAATAGTATCAATTCGGATCCGGAAAATCGATCCGTAGCACAAACAATCCCACCAAAATCCTCACGAAATCATGTAGGGTGAGGGAAAAAACTGACCAGACCAGAACAAATCACGCTGGGCCCAAAAATTGCCATGAAATACGAAAGCGGTCTCTGTTTTATGACATTTTTTGGGGAGGGGATGAGCCCCCTAAGAAAATCCTGGCTTGGGCCCTGTATATTGTTCTTTAAACACGAACAATTTTTCAACGGGTCATTATCGGATGTTCGGCAGCAAATCGGCCGGATACGCAACAAAGTACTACCATGCCCAGCAAATTTCGCAGGCTTCTAAGGCTTTTGATAATGCCAGGAGTATTAATTTAGCTTCTTATCCCACTCTCTCCTCTAGTGACATCTCCATGGGGTCTCTTCCCCAACCATCCACACCACAGCCAACACGATCGTGTTAAATGTAATTGCATGTGCAACGTTTTCCTCCCAACAAGTCTTCGACGCACTTAACTTGTGGGCATGCGGTACAAAGACCATTGCTTCGCTTTTCCCCATACATGGCATACATAGTACACCAGCTTCGATATCTAGCCTAGACTATGCACAAATATGCCACACCACACCCCAGACTACATACAATTTCGACTGACAACGGCGGCTACGCGACGAGGAGCACCAGGCTGCGTCCAAAAAACGCTACTGAAGGTCAGCAGTGCATGCTTGCAACGTCGTATGAGAAGACGCCTGCCCATCCCCTGGCAGATTCTCGCTCGCAGTCGCCGGTGGTGCTGGACTGCGGGCAGATGCAGGACGCTGCAGTCGACGTTCCCTTCCATTATGTTCCATTAGTAGTAATTGGGCATTGGATACCAAAACGAGCGTACCTGTGTTAGGGTCGGCCACGCCGCCAATTAGCATACATCTCATGTAAGCACGGAGTCGCGTCGTTACGAGTCGGCTCCGGCCGCGGTGGTTCCAGTTTGTAGCAGCGACGCGATGCTGGTATATTCACCGCTTCATCTATAATCCGTGTGATGATGCTCAATGTCCGCCATGGAGAGGCGGACCTTTAGAAGCGTCAAGGCCTTCGTGGGCTGTTCAGCTGACGGTTGTGTTTAAGTGTGTGTAATTTGTGAGACAAGGTGAGGCCATGCGTGCTTCCAACAAACTGGGACCTCCTTCCTGCTCGCACGGGACGCACCTCTGGATGGCATATGACTTACGACCGCTAAAATCACGTGGACAATGGCGTTTCAACATTGGCTTCAAGGTTTGGTCTGGAGTAGTCATGTATTGTCGAAAATGCGCAACGAGAAAACCAGGCGTAGTACGACGTGACATACCGTGACACAAACATGTCCGTATCGATATAATCGCACCTCTGAAAAGTCCAGGAACCGCCTCTGGCCTAAATATGGAACAAACATGTGTGCAAAAATGACTTCCAAAAATGTGATGTAGAAAATAATTTTCGGAAGGCCAGACATTTCAGGATGACAGCTCGACAGGTTCAACAGCTACAGCTAAAACCAAAAACAGGCTACGCGGAGGCCGCCGTCGGTCCCATCCTACAAGAGGGTTAGTCCCCAAACAAGAGGGTTAGTCCCCAAACAAGAGGGTAAGTCCCCAAACACCAACCCCCGCCCATTCAGGGGTTGGTGCAGCCACCTCATCAAGGCTTCTTGCGGCAACGGTAGAACGCCAAGTACCGTCGTTCGGCCGTTTGATATAGTTGATAATAGGACATTGTTTGTCAACCTTATGCCATAATTAATGAATGTGTCCTGTGAGATGACTCAGGTAATGGAGGCGCAAGGTCAGTTAAGGGAGCCACAATGTCAGCTAAGAGAGGTGCAAGGTTAGATAAGGGAGGCGCAAGTTCAGCTAAGGGAGGCACAATGTCAGCTAAGAGAGGCGAAAGGTCAGCTAAGGGAGGTAAAATGTCAGCTAAGAGAGGCGCAAGGTCACCTAAAGGAGGTGCAAGGTCAGCTAAGGGAGGCGCAAGGTCAGTTAAGGGAGGCGCAAGGTCAGCTAAGGGAGGCGCAAGGTCAGCTAAGGGAGGAACAATATCAGCTTAGAGAGGTGCAAGGTCAGCAAAGGGAGGTACAAGGTCAGCTAAGGGAGTCGCAAGGTCAGCTAAGGGAGGATTAAGGTCAGCGAAGCGATGCGCAAGGTCATGGCATACATTTGCTCACGGTAATCGCGAATTATTGTCAATGTACCTCATTTATTTCCATTAAAAAATCATCAGTATTGCATCTTCGATAATTCAGGATACGTGCTTGGGTACATCACTAACCTTCGCAATGATATTCGAGGTTATTGAATCAGACTGGCCGTAGATGAACCTCTTCGACTTCGGATTGTGTTCGTAGCAGCCATGGTGTTCGTAGTAGCCACCTATGCACTGGAGACAGTGGCAGAATGCTGGTGATGGAAAAAGCATAGAAGAAGAAGATCGGGATATAATTTGAAAATCGCCACCAGAATTTCTATAACCTGGTGCATTAGAACGAACGCTATCGCGCAGGTATGTCTCGCAACCTCAATAATACCCGCTCTTTCTGTCAGAAGAGTACCCTGGGGACCAGAGGACAATTGAGGGGCTTAGCCAGCTTGTTGCCAAAGTCATCAAGAAGCTCAAAACGATCATGGAAGCGTTAGCGCATGACTTTCTGTCGTGCCTAGTTTTCTTGCTCAGGTAGAAACATTTATTGGCGCTAAGTTGCTGCGTAAATAGCTTCAGCGTTTCCCTCGTTTAATAGTTATTATCTGGTGGGTCCCGAAATTTGATAACTGGTATATTTTCAGTGTCGATTGTTTTTGTTGTCCAGGGCTAGAGATATCCTACGAAATCAGGGATCCCAGTCCTTATTTTCAAGACATATTACCAGTTTGAATAGGGAAAACGTTAAATTAACATCAGCAGGGTACCAAACCAGGGGGTTCAGACAGCCCCCATCCCCCAGACCCACACGGGATCTCCAGCCATAATCTTGTTGTTGTTACACGTAGGACTAGCGAATTTCTTTCGGTTGGAATATTTATGATAAACTAGCTTTGCACTGGTTGTTATTATTAGGAAGGTAGAAATTTCGAGGAACACCTCAATAATCCCACTAATGCTTCGGTCACATATGCTGCCGCCGCACGGTTCTGCTGTCTGCGGTTTGTAGATGGGATTTTTACAAATCGCACGGTTTTGCGGGCTGCGGAAGCAGTGTTCACAAATGTTATGGGGTCCGCACGGAAATCGTAAAAGTCGTGAAATCAAAATGCGTGAGGAGACCGCAAGGCGCTAGTTAACAAACCGCAAGGCGCCCTCACGGCGACCGCAAGGCAATCGCAAGGCGCCCGCTCGGCTGTTGCGGCCGCCGCAAGGGCGCCATGAGGGCGCCGCAAGGTCTCCTTGCGGCGCCCTTGCGGTGTCCCTGGGTGGAACGTCGCAACAGCCAGGGCTTCACCCACACCATTCGTCTTCTTCTCTCCTGACGGGTCCGCTCTTCTTCTAACACTACTATAGCTGCTATAATTTCTTCCTGCCGGCGGTGGATCTTCCTAAGTCGTAATCTCAGGTGTGCCAGGCGCAGTCTCTGTGGTGGAATCAACGCCATCTGGACGATCTGGCTAGTGTCATACCAGGCAATATATATATACATACCTCTTGAGAAAGATGATCGTACGGCGGCCGCCAGCTGTACGGTTGCCGTTAGGCCATCGTACGGCAGCCCTAAAGTCACTGCACGGCCGCCGTACGATATTTAGAACATCGTGCGGCCATCTCACGGAGGCAGCAAGACCACCGTGAGGTGACAGTAAGGAGGCCTCATGGTTGTTGCGGCTGCCGTACGATTTTCTAGGCTCACCAGGCCAGATAAAAACCGTGAGGTGACCTTGAAGTCACCCCACGGCCACCGTACAGTGATCTTGCGATGCTACATGCGGCGAGGTTGCGGCCTACGGCATTGCGATTTCCCCCAAAAATGTAATGTCAAATTTAAAAAATCGTAAGCCCCTGCGACGAGCAAAAACCGTGAGTTCGCCTCACGGGTACCGTATTCTATCGTGCTGCCACCGCACGGTTACGGCAATTTTGGGGACTTACGGCCGCCACCAACACGCCGCAGGCCATTTGTGACCAAGGAGATGTGACGAAAAATGTGATATGTGACGAAAAATCGTTTTGACCTATGGTTGCTTCAATTTCCCTCAGAGTCGTGCAATTTTCGTCGCGAAAATATTGTAAGGCAGCTTCACATTAGGCGGTTTCACGCGTGCACCAGCGGGAAGTAATCGTCATGACATCCCAATGGCGGGGTCAGGGCATAATAATTACGTTGATCTGAAAGGTCTTAGTCTGTAGATTGGACCAATTTATGATATCAATAAGCAAACAGACTAGGTTCAATTACCTAATACGACAAGTTTTTGGACTAGTAATAGCTTGTTTATGCACAAACCCTGAAAATGTACACCCACATCCGCGCCTGGGACGCCATCTAGTCGGAAATCTGGAAGTCAGACCAAGCGAGCCTGACTTCGGAAGTAAACTCGATGACAACAGCTGTTTGTCGAATTCAGCGGTCTTCAAATGCCAAATGTTCCGAGCACTCGACCACTCTGATCAATATCGCCAGCCAGCTTCAACTGCAGTCAGTGATTGGCCCTTTATGATAGCTGGGACGAATCATAATCCACCTTTAAAAAAATGACGTCATTATTTGTGCTCTGATTGCATCATTTACGGCTGAAATATGTCAGGCGAGCCAACAAACAAGTTTGTCTCAGATGCGCATATTTTGGACGTGTTGCGGTCTTTGGGTGCTGTAAACAATTCATGCTTTGTTCTTTCTTGCGTGTATGATATTCAAAGACAAGGATCAATTGCCCTGCCCCCACAGTAGGGGTTATTCAGGTAGTAGTACAGCAACATTTAAAAACGGAGCCACGTATGGTGCGGTACAGCGGATGTCATTACAACTGTAAATAATCCGCTTGTAAAGTGGAGAGAATTTAATATTTTCGGGAGCGTAAAGAAGGAATCGTAGCATCTGGAAATCATGTATTTCAATATTTATTTATAATACAGGTACTTCACAGCCATAAAATAAAACTTAAAAGGAAAAATATTCATCCGCAGGATATATACTACCACTTTCTCACTAATATTGTATATTTGCTGATAATCGAACGGCAAATTCATGTTCTATCCGACAACTCCTACCTCCCGGCCATGGTGCCAAATGCGGCCAGATTAGCTAGTTATTTCTGTGAATTGAGCGCTTTTTTCAAACGGTGCCACAATTTGAATATGTTGGTTAAGTTTAATATTGAATTGATTACTTCATAGTTAAAACTTCTTGAACATTCCATATATACAGATAAAGGACATATATTTAAATGATATGCCCTTCATACTAGACGAAGTCATTGACATTGCATCCCGGTGCTTATTGGCCGTCGTGAAAAGGGCTATTGATGACCTGGGTGTATATGACAATTGCTTCCAAATAAAAGCAGACAATTGGAATAATTCGGACATTTAGTTTCAGTATAAAATGTAAGATGTCAACAGGGCAGTGGGGACGACTTAAGATTATACACTCGTCACAAACGTCTCTTGACGCCCCTGGCTGTTCGCTTTAAGTTGATTATATATATATATATCTATATATATATATATATATATATATATATATATATATATATATATATATATATATATATATATATATATATATATATGTGTGTATGTGTGTGTGTGTGTGTGTGTGTGTGTGTTTGTGTGTGTGTGTGTGCATGGACGTTTCCATATATGCAACAGTTCTTACATTCCATCTCTGGCTTTGAGTATAAAATGATAAAAAGCCCCAGCAAAACACAATGATACGGCTACCGCAATGTCGCGGAAGATCTAATTCGTTCGGATTCAGCAGTAACTCTTGGTGGTGACACGTGCTAAAATTACGCCTGCATCAAGGGAACAACTGCCAATCTGCCGCCTGAAAAGGCGAAAGTAAAATCACACTTAGATCAATTGAGTGTGGTGATATGTCAGCCGGCTACCTGGCGGCGGGTCTGAGGTGAGAGGGCCGGGTGCAGTAGGTTAATGACAGGTCTGTCTCCGGTCTGCTCTGTGTCCGCTGGGCGTGAGCAGCCTTTAGCCGTGGTTCAGGAGGTCTCCAGCTGGCCAATCACAGATGGAGATGTGATGGGTAGGAGCTGGTGCAGAGGACGGGAGGGTGCGGGGGAGCGATGTGATGGGTCAGGGGCTGGTGAAGAGGGTGGGAGGGTGCGGGGGAGAGATGTGATGCGTCAGGGGCTGGTGAAGAGGGTGGGAGGGTGCGGGGCAGAGATGTGATGGGTCAGGGGATGGTGAAGAGGGCGGGAGGATGTGGGGCAGAGATGTGATGGGTCAGGGGCTGGTGAAGAGGGTGGGAGGGTGCGGGGGAGAGATGTGATGCGTCAGGGGCTGGTGAAGAGGGTGGGAGGGTGCGGGGGAGAGATGTGATGCGTCAGGGGCTGGTGCAGAGGGCGGGAGGGTGCGGGGGAGAGATGTGATGCGTCAGGAGCTGGTGCAGAGTGCACCAAGCTGTCTGATGTAATCAGTAAGTCTGATGGTGCCACCTTCCTAGATCTGTACCAAACTGTCTGGTGTCATCGGTCAGCCTGGTGCTGCCAGTTTTGGAATGTCTTTCTCGGGTTGCTGTGCGATTCCAATTTTGCTCATGGTCCTGATCCTGATCCTGTGATTCCTATCAGCCTGATGATGCCAGCTGCGTAAGTTGTGTGCCTGACCGTGGTGAGTGTGGCCAATGGTCCTGATGATGTCAGGTTTGTCATGTCAGGTTTGTCAGCTGTGTAAGGTGTGTACCTGACCGTGGTGAGTGTGGTCAATGGTCCTGATGCTGTCAGACTTACCATGCTTGTATCCGAGTGCTGTGCGTGAATATCAGTCCAATGCTTGTTTTATTATATTTTGCAAGTATTTGTATCCCTACCAAACTGCTGTTATTGGTGCTGTGCATGCCTTGGTGTGGCGGGTAATTTTGTCCAGCCGGCCTGATATTGTTTGCTTTGTGTTAAATATTCGTGGCAGCGTGTGGTGTACGGACATTGATCCTGATTTTTCCACGTTTATCGAACATTAAACAAACAAACATCCGTCAAACATTCAACAAACATCGGGATGCTGGCTGTGTGAGTCGTCAACACATCGTTGCCGGACGTTGACTGCAGGTGATCTGCCTGGCATTGCCCGAGTGTCACCAGCGGTCCTCTGCCTGCTCTGAGGCAGAGCTCTGCCTGCTCTGCGATGTTTGTACATGCAGGCACGGGTGCTGATTTTTGAAAATGATTGAGGCGGGGGCAAAATACATGAAGGCAATGAGCAGGCCTAAATTGATTGGGGGCACAGTCCATAGGGTTCCATGCTAGAAGTTGACATTATTGGGGGGGGCAAGGCCAACATTGAGGATGCTCTTGCCCCATAACAAGTATATAAAAGAACACCGCCTACATACCAGTCAGTTTCTGCTCAATGGTTCTGACATTGCCGCTGGCCAGATGGTTATTGGCTTTGCGATACGTCAACCGTCACAGAGCGTCGCCAATATCTCACTCCAATTGGTCGCGTGCGAAGAGTAGCGACAGGTGGGATTCGAACGCACAGCCTTTCGGTTGGGAGACGGGTACCCATCACTAAACTGTTCGTTCCCGATATTGTCGTCGCTGTCTTGCTGGTCGAGCGCGAGCCATCAGCCTGGCATGGACGGTTTGTCATGTTTTGCACCAGGGTATTGTTTGTGACCATTGCCCATTTGTCATGTTTTGCACCAGGGTATCGTTTGTGACCATTGCCCATTTGTCATGTTTTGCACCAGGGTAATGTTTGTGACCATTGCCCATTTGTAATGTTATGTCTGCACCAGGGTATTGTTTGTGACCATTGCCAATTTGTCATGTTTTGCACCAGGGTATTGTTTGTGACCATTGCCAATTTGTCATGTTATGTCTGCACCAGGGTATTGTTTGTGACCATTGCCCATTTGTCATGTTTTGCACCAGGGTATTGTTTGTGACCATTGCCAATTTGTCATGTTATGTCTGCACCAGGGTATTGTTTGTGACCATTGCCAATTTGTCATGCCATGTCAGCACCAGGGTATTGTTTGTTACCATTGCCCATTTGTCATGCCATGTCAGCACCAGGGTATTGTTTGTGACAAATGACCCGGATGGTGCAGCTTTTGTAAGGCTAATCGGCATGACCTGCAACCTACTGAAGTTATGTGTGTTGATCAAATGTACCTACAGAAAAGATCGAATCATGAACCTGCGGTATGCAAACTGGCTCTTTGATATCACACTTGCATTCACGTTGGCAATACACAAGCTTACATTGGACTTGCCTTCACCACAGTTGATAAGCCCTCTCGAGATTGGATGTTATCGTCTCACCGCAGTCCACCACAGGTGATTATGGAACAGTGAGGAACCTCTCCTCCACAGCCGATTTGGAAGTGTTCACACACACTGGCACTTCACACGACTGGTGTTTTGGAGTAGCCGCCTTCGCAGTCGACGGAGTATTTTTTCCGTTATGACCCCAACAGTATACGAAGAGCGGGAACACCTTTCACAAAGTATTATCTGCACGATTTCGGCGTATATCCACGGTTCTTCCGGCATATGTTGGCAGAGGCAACGCTGCGGACTGCGCGGCAAATTTGGGAACATACTTCGCATATGTTGTATGACTTCACATCAATCAGAGAGCGTTGTTTATGGACGTGATGTTTCGCCCGGCTTAGAACTAATTTTGGGTAAGCAATAATAGATCAAACGAAAACTTAGTCTGATTTTCAGATTGGTCGTATATCAAAGCAAAAGGTCAAACGATATAGATGATGCGTTGCAATCGAAAACGATTTTTGTCAAGGTAAACATCATGAACGAGAAATATTTTGGGTATTCAATTTTGTGTATATGAATGCTGATTATCGATACCGTTCATTGTGAATGCCAATGCGATGTCAATATTCTAATAATATAATACACCAGCGCATATAAATCAACCAGATCAGCGCATTAGTTTCTGAAATATATAAAGAGGATTCCAACGTCCGCTTTCTCCAGATAATGACCTTACGTTAATACCTTATGACCTATGAGGCATATGAGGAATAGCTTATGGTATGTACATACATATATATATATACATAGATATATATATATATATATATATATATATATATATATATATATATATATATATATATATATATATATATATATATATATATATATATATATATATATATATATATATATATATATATATATATATATATATATATATATATATATATATATATATATATATATATATATATATATATATATATATATATATATATATATATATATATATATATATACATATATATGTACTGTCTACTAACCGAGGTCAGATATGATTATCTGAATATGAGCGTGAGGAAAAAGGTAAAAAAGGTAATTCCTTACTTCAAGGGAAAGGAAATAGAAGAGGTGAGTACGAATATCATTCAATATGCTTAACAATTTGAGGAAGCAGACGATTCCAACAGCAAATAATATATCAATATTTCTAGCAGCGAAAGCTGCGTGCAATTTCTATTCCCGGTTTCGTTCTACAAGACCATCCGAGACGAAGTGCGTTGTCGACCGCATGCACCTTCCTGCTCCCACGTGCCCGCCCCACATCCAATCCTTGTTACATTTCCCTGTACGCCATTTTCGGTGTTTCACGAAATGGCCAGGGCTGGCCGAAGAGCTTTCGTCCAACAACCGGCCAATTACTGTATGGACGCGCATGTACAGTGAAGAATCCAGGATTTTGACGTTCACTCCGTGCTTGAAGATAATTTGGCATTAGGTTTTTCGGCTAGCGCTAGATATCCTCAAAACATTAAGCGTTGATCCGTAATTATATGAATCCATGTCGACCAGTGGCAAACAGAAACTATTTTACTTCTCATGTGAGCCACTAAGCTTTCTTAACACGATGCTGATAGTACGCTGCTAATACTACGCTGATAATAGTATGCTGCTAATAGTGCACTGCTAATCGCACACTGCTCATCGTACACTGCTAGTAGCACTACTGCATGTGTCACAAAGTTCCAGAACCATCATCAAACAACTATAATAGCCGTCTTTGCCCGCCTGATCCGCCACACTAACGCCGGGGGTGCCGCGGGCGCGTCAGTCGCCCGGTGTTGCACCGTGGCCAGTACGTCAGTGTGAGGTCATCCCGGGGGTGCCGCGGGCGCGTCAGTCGCCCGGTGTTGCATCGTGGCCAGTACGTCAGTGTGAGGTCATCCCGGGGGTGCCGCGGGCGCGTCAGTCGCCCGGTGTTGCACCGTGGCCAGTACGTCAGTGTGAGGTCATCCCGGGGGTGCCGCGGGCGCGTCAGTCGCCCGGTGTTGCACCGTGGCCAGTACGTCAGTGTGAGGTCATCCCGGGGGTGCCGCGGGCGCGTCAGTCGCCCGGTGTTGCATCGTGGCCAGTACGTCAGTGTGAGGTCATCCCGGGGGTGCCGCGGGCGCGTCAGTCGCCCAGTGTTGCATCGTGGCCAGTACGTCAGTGTGAGGTCATCCCGGGGGTGCCGCGGGCGCGTCAGTCGCCCGGTGTTGCATCGTGGCCAGTACGTCAGTGTGAGGTCATCCCGGGGGTGCCGCGGGCGCGTCAGTCGCCCGGTGTTGCACCGTGGCCAGTACGTCAGTGTGAGGTCATCCCGGGGGTGCCGCGGGCGCGTCAGTCGCCCGGTGTTGCACCGTGGCCAGTACGTCAGTGTGAGGTCATCCCGGGGTGCCGCGGGCGCGTCAGTCGCCCGGTGTTGCACCGTGGCCAGTACGTCAGTGTGAGGTCATCCCGGGGGTGCCGCGGGGCGCGTCAGTCGCCCAGTGTTGCATCGTGGCCAGTACGTCAGTGTGAGGTCATCCCGGGGGTGCCGCGGGCGCGTCAGTCGCCCAGTGTTGCACCGTGGCCAGTACGTCAGTGTGAGGTCATCCCGGGGGTGCCGCGGGCGCGTCAGTCGCCCGGTGTTGCATCGTGGCCAGTACGTCAGTGTGAGGTCATCCCGGGGGTGCCGCGGGCGCGTCAGTCGCCCAGTGTTGCACCGTGGCCAGTACGTCAGTGTGAGGTCATCCCGGGGGTGCCGCGGGCGCGTCAGTCGCCCGGTGTTGCACCGTGGCCAGTACGTCAGTGTGAGGTCATCCCGGGGGTGCCGCGGGGCGCGTCAGTCGCCCGGTGTTGCACCGTGGCCAGTACGTCAGTGTGAGGTCATCCCGGGGGTGCCGCGGGCGCGTCAGTCGCCCGGTGTTGCACCGTGGCCAGTACGTCAGTGTGAGGTCATCCCGGGGGTGCCGCGGGCGCGTCAGTCGCCCGGTGTTGCATCGTGGCCAGTACGTCAGTGTGAGGTCATCCCGGGGGTGCTGCGGGCGCGTCAGTCGCCCGGTGTTGCACCGTGGCCAGTACGTCAGTGTGAGGTCATCCCGGGGGTGCCGCGGGCGCGTCAGTCGCCCGGTGTTGCACCGTGGCCAGTACGTCAGTGTGAGGTCATCCCGGGGGTGCCGCGGGCGCGTCAGTCGCCCGGTGTTGCACCGTGGCCAGTACGTCAGTGTGAGGTCATACCGGGGTGCCGCGGGGCGCGTCAGTCGCCCGGTGTTGCATCGTGGCCAGTACGTCAGTGTGAGGTCATCCCGGGGGTGCCGCGGGCGCGTCAGTCGCCCGGTGTTGCATCGTGGTCAGTACGTCAGTGTGAGGTCATCCCGGGGTGCCGCGGGCGCGTCAGTCGCCCGGTGTTGCATCGTGGTCAGTACGTCAGTGTGAGGTCATCCCGGGGTGCCGCGGGGCGCGTCAGTCGCCCAGTGTTGCACCGTGGCCAGTACGTCAGTGTGAGGTCATCCCGGGGTGCCGCGGGCGCGTCAGTCGCCCGGTGTTGCATCGTGGCCAGTACGTCAGTGTGAGGTCATCCCGGGGGTGCCGCGGGGCGCGTCAGTCGCCCAGTGTTGCACCGTGGCCAGTACGTCAGTGTGAGGTCATCCCGGGGGTGCCGCGGGCGCGTCAGTCGCCCGGTGTTGCATCGTGGTCAGTACGTCAGTGTGAGGTCATCCCGGGGGTGCCGCGGGCGCGTCAGTCGCCCGGTGTTGCACCGTGGCCAGTACGTCAGTGTGAGGTCATCCCGGGGGTGCCGCGGGCGCGTCAGTCGCCCGGTGTTGCATCGTGGCCAGTACGTCAGTGTGAGGTCATCCCGGGGGTGCCGCGGGCGCGTCAGTCGCCCGGTGTTGCACCGTGGCCAGTACGTCAGTGTGAGGTCATCCCGGGGGTGCCGCGGGCGCGTCAGTCGCCCGGTGTTGCATCGTGGCCAGTACGTCAGTGTGAGGTCATCCCGGGGTGCCGCGGGGCGCGTCAGTCGCCCGGTGTTGCACCGTGGCCAGTACGTCAGTGTGAGGTCATCCCGGGGGTGCCGCGGGCGCGTCAGTCGCCCGGTGTTGCATCGTGGTCAGTACGTCAGTGTGAGGTCATCACTATGCTGTGCATGCCACGCGACTGCAACGGCGCATAGCATTAGCCGGGCCTCCCGCCGCGCATGTCGGTCCTCCATTCTCACGAGGCCTGACAGCGCTCCCTTGTGACAGATCTGGCACGAGCGAAGCCTGAGGATTGCTGGGATTACGAGACGGGCCTGCGCCGCGCGGCTCGTTCTACGGCTTCAGGCTGCACTGGTGTCTGAAGGTGAACATCGTTCTATGGCATCAGGCTGCACTGGAGTCTGAAGGTGGACATCGTTCTAGGGCATCAGGCTGAACTGGTGTCTGAAGGTGGACATCGTTCTATGGCATCAGGCTGAACTGGTGTCTGAAGGCGGACATCGTTCTACGGCATCAGGCTGCACTGGAGTCTGAAGGTGGACAGCCGAGACCAGGTTTTGGTTGAAGTCCAGTTGAGTTTTTGGTCGATCTACTATGGACAAGGCAAATAGTCTTAAGGATTCCATTGGATAAGGATTTGCAAAAGGGAAGCTATGATTAGAACGCTCCGTTATGTCAGTAAAAATGTAGTGAAGTCACTAAAATACGGAAAGACGGTTTTATTTTCTGTCACTCGACAATAAGATTCAGATTAAGACAAGATGAATTCGTTCTGGATGATTATGGATGATTTGCCTGGTCAATTTGCAGGTCAAGTGTGGCACAGCTCGCGGCATAACCAACGTTGTTGACATAGTTTACAACAAAAGAAACCAGAATACAGGGCCGCTTGACTTCTCGTCAAACATGCATGATCATTCGACGCCACAATTTCGTCCATAAGTTGGAAGTTGTACGCCAATGAATTACAAAACTGTCCACAGATTATGTTATTTTCTCTTTTAATTGATGCACTAGGATCGTATTTGAAGATAGGCCAACAATCGCATTGGTCAGCTTGTTGCTTTCGGAAATATTTGCAATAAACAGAGGGAGGGGAAAACTTTGCCATCTCGCCCCCCCCCCCCACTTCCACATTCAGAAACATGCGCGTCCTCAGGAGCAAAAGGCATTGGAACTGTTGCTTGTGTGTGTCAGTCTACACCAGAAACGTACTTGGAGGGTACAATGCACTGACTGATTGGATAGGGAACATTGGAGGGCGTTGTGTGGTTCACGTGACGATTTCATTCCTCTGTTGAATTTTGGTGCATGTCATCTCCCTAGAGCTGATGTTCCGACGTCTCATTCGCATTTCAAGTAAACGTTTAAGAACGTGTAAGAAAGCGACGGGATACATTGCTATGGTTAGCGCGAAATATCTTTAGAAGCTAAGACACGTAATACACACACACACACACACACACACACACACACACACACATATATATATATATATATATATATATATATATATATATATATATATATATATATATATGTGTGTATGATATATATATATATATATATATATATATATATATATATATATATATATAAATGTACCATTATAAATGCATGGTGCATTTAATTGGCTAACACCTGACGTTCAGTAGTTAATATTTGTCACCACAAATTGTTACCTAACCAACCCCTTTTTTTCTTTTTTTTTTTTCTAATGTAGACCCCTGTTTCGTATGCAGCAGCCTATCCTATTTGGCTACACGCACTATTACAGGCTCGATTGATATTGGGCTTTCCCATCGCCAGCTATTCAAAAGTTAGGACAGCCAGCCTAGTAATGCCTCAGGATGCCAATACATCTGTCATTTGTCTGCTGTTCAATACAAATGGTTGCATCCTTTTTTTATCTTTTTGTTTGCAGATAGGCCACCACCAGTTATTAGTAGAAGTAGTCCCAAGAGCACCTCAGCTAGGTAGCAAGCTAGTAACACCAAGGAGCTCCTGGGGCCACAAGGTGAAATGTGTTATGAGGGGAAAAATGGAGAAGTTGGATCATGTATATACACATGCACAAGCACACAAACCTGCATATACATACACATGAAATATGTACACCTACACATACTTCACATACATAGACACATATGCACTCACATATCTATACAAATATACATACATACACATATACTAACATTCACATACATAAACATACACACACATGCACACAATTTTGTAGTGTGCAAATGATCCAGGTTAATTTTTGCTCACCAGTTAATTTATGATATATGAGCTAATTAAATCAACTCTGATGACTTTCTTTATATCTTGTTTCTTAATAGGCACATGATTGCAGGAAGGAAATTTTGTACCAATGATAGTATTCCAAGTTCTTGGTGCTATAAATGGTATGGAATGAAGTCTATAGGATTTCGATGAAAAAGGTACATGGAAATGATCAACATGCCTTAAATTACCTGGTGATGAGTATTGGAACATATTCATTATAGTGATTGGTAATGTTTGATTAAAAAATCTGTGAAGTAGTAATATGCTCTGTTCCTGCACAATATGAGGGAACTTCAGAATGTTATATTTGACAAACAATGAATTTGTAGGGTATGCATAGTGTTGTTTATCTATGATTCTTAACACGCGCCCTGGAGGGCCTCTGAGAATTACGCGCACTGGAGGGGGGCAGATTCCGCCCCCCTAAGATCTCGGCTCCTAGTAAAGCTGGAGGAACTAAATTCGCAGGGTGGATGGGCACGATAGTGAACTCTATTGTGTGCAATTTTCGTGACCTTAGGTCAATATCTTCAAGGTCAAATGAGGTCAGATTGGCCAAATTTTCCGGTTTTGCGTGGCTTGGCTTGTCATCGTTATGGATCGCTGTGATTGTGTTTAAATGCTCAAAAATGGGCATCAATGATGTTTTGGACATTACTAATGATGCAATACAGATGCTAGACCCAACATTTGACCTCAGGTCACCTATATAGCACCACTTTATCAGGTCAGTTACCTGTTCCAGTTACCGGAACCGGCCGCCCGCCCGACTGCTCCGTCGGGCAGCTCGGAGCAATCGGCTTCGTGAAGAAGGGAGTGAAGTACATGAATAAAGTATGGAAACGCAATGACAAACAGTACAAATGACAACCAGCAGTGCATTTATGGCAACATTCCAGTTGATCAAGTTAGGTTCCATTAACCTGTCATGAACTTGACCTGACTTGACCTTGGTGACCTAACATGACCTTGAAACTATACAGCATATCAATATGCATCAAACAAGTCGCTAGTGTTGCCTAGAACACTTCCCTTTTGTCAGTATACTGGAAGCGCATCAGCGCCGATTTTTGTGGTCTGACGCTATAACATTTTTTGACTTTAGCGGCCCCTAACTTGAACACTTTTCGGCCGATCTCCATTTGTCTTGCTTTAAACGATGCGCCGTTCATTTCTAAGTAGGTGCACCGAAAATCGCGTATATCGACCGGTAAAATTTGTAGTTATTTGCGAAAAACCGGAGGGGTGGGCGGATTTCGGCCCCCCCCCTCCAGTGCGCGTGTTAAAGCCTTTTTTTGTATTTTAACAACTCTGTCTAATCGTGTTGGAAAATTGTTTCCTCATATTAAAGCACAATAGTTTAAATAGGGAAGAATCAAAGTATTATATAAGTATTTTATTTCACGACTTGTGAAAAAGTATTTTGCTCTTCCCATTATTCCTAGATTTCTGCTAGTTTTGCAGCAACATATGCTATGTGGTACTTCCATGTTAATTTGTCATCAACTATTACACCAAGATATTTGATTTGCTGTTTCCTGTGAACCTTTTGAGAATGTATTGCTATGTTTAAGTCAGCACTAGGCATACTGGAATAAAATTGGTAATTTGTTTTCTTGACATTCAGTGATAATCTATTAGTTTGAAACCATTCAGTTATTCCTGCAACAATGGCATTTACTTTAATTTGTAGTTCCTTTATATTTGTAGCTTTTATCATGACAGCAGCATCATCAGCATATAAGTAGAATGTTCCATCTAAAGAATTACCCACATCATTAATGTATATAAGGAAGAGTAATGGACCAAGTATGGAGCCCTGTGGACTCCCACTGTGATGCACTCTGCGTCAGAGATTATATCATTGATTTTTGTTTGCTGATATCGATCTTTTAAAAATGAATGTAATATCATGAGTAGAGTTCCTGAGATTCCAATATGTTGGATTTTTTTAGTAGCATGTCCATGCTCACAGTATCAAATGCTTTTTTCAAGTCAATATAGAGACCACAAGTAAGTTCTTTATTTTTTAAAGATTTTGTAATTTCATCATAAATGTGAGCAATTGGCATGTAGGTGCTATGCTTTTTTCTAAATCCATATTGGAGTGTACTGAGTATATTATTTAGTTCCAGATAAGACATTAGATAAGAATATACCATCTTTACAAGATTTTTTGAAAATACTGGTAGCATAGAAATTGGCCTATAATTTGTGAATTTGTTCAGTTCTCCTGCCTTAAATATGGGGATAATTATGGCTTGTTTTAGTTGCTTAGTAAAAACTCGACTTCTCAGGCAGAGGTTAAAGAAGTGGGTGATTTGCTTCAGGATAATTTTGTAAGTCAGTAAGAGAGTTTTTGTACTAATGCCATCAGCCCCTCCTCCAACAGAGTTCAGTGACTTTATAATTGCTTCAACTTGGATTTCATTAGTGTACATGTCTTGATCCCAATTAGCATAGTCATGTCCTGCAATGTATTCAGTCGGATCTTTGTTAGAAGCAGTAGTCTTCTTTTCTAATTTGCTGCCAATGATTCAAAATAAATTATTGAAGGCATTAGGAATTTGTTCTGTTTGATATTCATTATCTTCTTCTTCTAACATGGATTCTGGGATTTTTTGTTTTGTTTTGTGTTTATTTATCAGCTCATGTAATATTTGCCAAGTTTTCTTTCCATTTGATTTACTACAGTGAAGGGCATTTGAATAGTGTAGCTTCTTTGCTTCTCTGATTATCTTGATGAGGATGTTCCTGAATTGTTTGTATTGAACTTCATTGTGTGGATTTGGATTTCTATAAACTTCTTATATAGTCTGTTTTTCGATTTATGGAACACAATATTCCAGAGCTAATCCAGGCTTTCATGGGGGGTTTTCCTCCTGCCTGGGATAATTTTCTTTGTAATAATCTGCATGCCATCACTATATGCTGAGAGCAAATCACTGCACTAACTTAACATCTTGGTGCTAGAGCATATAGGCAGTGTCCATGTCTTACAAACACTACCAGCTGTATGGTCATGGTCAGGCTCTGTGCTGGCGCTAGAGCATGTAGGTAGTGTAAATGTCTTGTAGTATTGGGAAAACCAATTCATCTAACTCTTTGTATCTGTCAAGGTGCATTTCGTACGCACCATGAAGAGCGGCTGCGGTCTGAGTACAAGCCCTCCACTCTCACGAAGCCGACAAATTCGCCATGCTCTTCGCGAGCCAGTAGAGGCCGGCGGATGCATGTTCTACCGGGTCTACCTGCTCCTCCAGCAGCGCAGGCAGCGACACACCTCCTCAGCGACACACCTCAGCGACACACCTCAGCGACAGCGACACACCTCAGCGACACACCTCAGCGACACACCTCAGCGACACACCTCAGCGACACATCTCCTCAGCGACACACCTCAGCGACACACCTCAGCGACACACCTCAGCGACACACCTCAGCGACACACCTCCTCAGCGACACACCTCAGCGACAGCGACACACCTCCTCAGTCATGTCGATGGCCGTACAATCAATAACTAAGCGCGCAGGAAAACTCACCTCACGACACACTTCGGTGCGCCACCGGGTCGCTTTGGTTCGCACTGATCACACTGTTGTTGCCATATTGTGTTTCGGTGTTACCATATTCTTGGCACTTGGCCGGTCTGCTTCTTGGATCGGACCGTTTCCGCCGCCCCTCCCCCCCCTTTGGACCACAGAATGTGAGAATGGAGTTTTAGCAAACACCTAATTTCGCGTGTGCATTTTTGGGTAAGGCATGGGTGATCTGTCTTCGATAAAACAACACCTGGTTTTCGTTCGTTTAATGTTAGTTGTGAAATTCAGAAGCATGTTTTTATCCCCTACTATCTCCATTGCATCGCACTGGAATTATTAACATATATAGACGTTGATCGCATACTGAAAACGTGTGCTGGTTGTTTGGAGACTATGCGAACCGGATTTTTGTTGTCAGAAAGCCGCATCCCCAGAGTGAAACTGCATGCCTCGTTATGCTTACACATACGGACGATGCTACTTATACACAAGCAGCCAAAGCCCTTTATTTATTGTGCACATTCTGCAGCATGCTTACCTCCACGTGATATATTGTAGGCATTTTGACATTGAATTCCCAACCGTTAACATGCTTATATAAATATAATAAGATGAGGTGGCCGAAATATAACTGCAACTAAAAAGTGCGCGTGTTTGGGAGTGGAGAATGGGCTTGGGAGTGGGGAATATGCTTGGGAGTGGGGAATAGACATGGGAGTGATGAATAGGTTTGTGAGTGGGGAATAGGCTTGGGAGATGGGCTTGGGAGTAGGGAATATACTTGGGAGTGGAGAATAGGCTTGGGAGTGGGAAATAGGATTGGGAGTGGGGAAGAGGCTTGGGAGTGGGGAAAAGGCTTTGAGGTGGGGTATGGCTTGGGAATGGGGAATAGGTTTGGGTGTGTGGAATATGCTTGCGAGGTGGGAGTAGGCCTGGGAGTGAGGAATTGGCTTTGGAGTGGTTAATAGACTTAGGAGTGGCTAATATGCTATGGAGTGGGGAATAGGCTTGTACGAAAATGTCATTGTGCAATGTGAACCAACAATATTTTTGAATGATGACACCCACGCGGACCACGCCAGGTGCTCCAAACACCATTTTCTTTACCTGCTTCGTACAATGGAACCCTTCTATGCCAAATAGCTGTTGCAATACGCATACCACCTGTAAGCAAACTACACTGGTGCAGGTCACATTCCTGAGTAACTTAGCGCACTTTTCTACATGATGCACTTGTAATTCTACCAGTTATTCAGCTCGGGGCGAAGCAATCATAAAATGGCGGATCGATAATATGACGAAAGGTATCAGGTCAATAGCACATTGGCGGGAAGTAACCAACCAGTACATCAGATCGTCTAAAAGTCAGAATAAAAGAACATAATATCCTGTGTTTCCAGTTGTCTCGCCAACATGCTCTCTTCGACGTGATCAATTCACAGACATTCACATATGTGTGAGCATACGCTCACATCTGTTTACACACGTGTTTGCCGTGGCGGTCGAACGTACTTCAAAGCTGTCGAGCTCCTTCACCAAAATGCCGAAATCTTTCTCAAGCGTCGCGACCTCGGCACCTTCCAGTTGCGCCTGCAACAAGCTGTGCCGTAACACACGGGTCCATTGACCTGTCTTCGCTCGTAGGTCGTGCATGACATGCCCTGGTGCGGTATAGTCGAAACCATAAATCACTTGCCCCTCTCTCACAAACTTTTGGATGGCAGCCAAGTTGCATCCACACGTGTACATTTGAATACACGTGTTAGTGACATTTCGACGGGGTTGAGGCCTGAGTGCGAGGTTTGAGTGTGAATGTAGGTGTCACCTGAGTGTGAGGTCTGAGTGTGAGTGTGGGTGTCACATGAGTGTGAATGTGAGTGTGGGTGTCGCCTCAGTATAAAGGTCTGAGTGTGAGGTCTGAGTATGATTGTGAGTCACCTGGGTGTGAGTGCGGCCTGGGTGTAAGGTCTGAGTGTGAGTGGGGATGTCACCTGAGTGTAAGGTCTGAGTGTAAGGTCTGAGTGTAAGTGTGGGTGTCACCTGAGTGTGAGGTCTGGCTGTGAGTGTGAGTCTCGCCTGAGTGTGAATGTGAGTGTGGGTGTCGCCTCAGTATAAAGGTCTGAGGGTGAGGTCTGAGTATGATTGTGAGTCACCTGGGTGTGAGTGCGGCCTGGGTGTAAGGTCTGAGTGTGAGTGGGGATGTCACCTGAGTGTAAGGTCTGAGTGTAAGGTCTGAGTGTAAGTGTGGGTGTCACCTGAGTGTGAGGTCTGGCTGTGAGTGTGAGTCTCGCCTGAGTGTGAATGTGAGTGTGGGTGTCGCCTCAGTATAAAGGTCTGAGGGTGAGGTCTGAGTATGATTGTGAGTCACCTGGGTGTGTGAGTGTGGGTGTCGCCTCAGTATAAAGGTCTGAGGGTGAGGTCTGAGTATGATTGTGAATCACCAGGGTGCGAGTGCCGCCTGAGTGTAAGGTCTGACTGTGAGTGGGAGTGTGTGTCTCCGTGTGAGTGTGATTTTCGCTTCGGTATAGATATTCGAGTGTGAGTGTGAGTGTCGCATTGGTGCAAGTGTCGTCTGAGTGTGAGTGTCGCCTGTGTGTTGCCTGGTCGTGTATCTCAGTGTGAGTGTGAGTGTCGCCTCAGTATGGAGGTCTGAGTGTGAGAGCGAGTGTCGCCCCAGTATAGAGGTCTGAGTGTGAGTGTGAGTGTGACGCCTCAATGTGAGTGTGAATGTCGCATGGGTTTGATGCAGGCGGACCGATTGGGGTCCCGCAGAAATCGAGCAACAGCAGCCTACTCGGTGGTTGATCCACGAACGGTATGCATTAGTGCCCCATCTCAACTTATTTCGAGGCTGTTTTCCTTGTTTTTCCATTACGCTAAGCGGAAGACACATGACAAACAGAGAATACTTGCGGCTGTCTTTATATTCCACTCTGTGGATGCGTGCCTGCTGCTGGACTTCCTGTGAAAATAATACCAAACCAGGCTGCACTCAATGGAGTGCCTCCGGGCCCGCACACCAGTCCGACGAGACACTCAATGGAGTGCCTCCGGGCCCGCACACCAGTCCGACGAGACACTCAATGGAGTGCCTCCGGGCCCGCACACCAGTCCGACGCACGAGGGGGCTCCCGCTTCTGCCTGACGTGTACGTGGCCTCAATCCAAACACGATCGGTGACGGACACCTCCTCAGTTGGCCACCATCCAGGACATACCACCGACAATGTGGTGTGTGGCAACCGGCGTACTGCAGGCGCCCCGGCCTGGCCAGAACCCAAACATTGCGGCCGTGTCGACCTGCGCAGCGAATTATACCACCCCCGGAGCAGATGACGACACGTGAGCGGTGTCCAGCGGTGAACTCACTTCCACCATCCCGCTTCTGACCTCCTGTCGCTGGAATCACGCCAGACGGCCACAGCTCGTGCACCGACAGAGGTGTCGGCCGGTCCGCCGTGTTGTGCGCTGTGTTGTGCGCCTTGTTGTACACCGCATTGTGCGCCGTGTTGTGCGCTGTGTTGTGCGCCTTGTTGTCCGCTGTAACGTGCGCCGTGTTTTCCGCCGTGTTGTGCACTGTGTTGTCCGCTGTGTTGTCCAACTAATGCACTGTGCGCAAATGTCGAATTATAATGGATGCTACGCTGTGTCGTGGCTCTTGCTGAATCACACCTAAGCTTGTGCCCGATCAGTGTATGCCACACACGACTGTTCAGTGCGCTACCTTCCATCTGTCTCACACTGGCCACTCGGATTCGGGGCAAGCAGGTCACGTTACATGACGACATAGCGATGTGGCCGTCACTGTTTAAGTGTCCCCCAGGATCGGCGTGATTTTCAGGGGCCAGACCTTTTCGGGGTCACCGTCGTGATTTTCCAGAACCCTGGCGTGTCTTTTTCTTGGGCCCCAGCATGATTTTCAGCGTCTCAGGCGCGAACTTTTTACGCCATCAACGTGAATTTCAGGGAACCCGGTCCGACTATTTTGGAGCTACAACGCGATTTTCAGGGGGCCCGGCCTGATCTTTTGGGCCTCCAGTGTGATTGTCAGGGGCTCGGGCCGTCTTTTGGGCCCATCGTAATTTTAAATGATCCCGGCTCGAATTTTGGGCCCCAAGCGTGGGTTTCAAGGCCCAGGTGCGAACTTTTGGTGCCACAGTATGATTTTCATGGCCCCGGTCCGACTTTTTGTGGCTCCAGTGCGATTTTCTGGGACCCCGGTCATACCTTTTGGTCCCAGCGTGATTTTTAGGGGACTGGGCCGTCTTTTGCTACCCAGCGCCATTTCCAGGGTCCCGCCGATACTTCTTGGACCACAGCGTGATTTCCAGGTGGCCCGTCCCGACCTTTTGAGGACCCAGTGTGATTTTGGAGGGCCCCGGCGACAGTCTTCGGAGGTCCTGGCGCGATTTTTTTGGTTCCCTAACGGTACTTCCAGGGGTCCCGATTCCATTTTTTTGGAGCCTAGGATAATTTTTCGGGATTTTTAGAAGGCCTGGCGCAATTTATTTTTCTGAACTCCGGTGTGATTCTTGGGGCCCCACAACCTCTCAGGGGGAGGGCAACTGTCCCCAATGTCCCCCTTCTGTACGCCACTGATGGTAATAGCTGCAAAGAACAAACAATATGTTGAGTTCTGAGTGACGGAATTATACTTTAAAATCACGCAGAAAAAAATGAGTTTTCACAAGCACGACAACCGGGCAAGGCACGGCCACGCAGATGAACGTTTATCATATATGCATGCTAATAGACGGCTACCAGACGTAATGTAGACATATCTACTGCTCAAAATATCAACACAAACTACCGACACTCAAATTATCTACACACAAACTACCAACACTGCAAATATTGCCACTAAAAATATCTACAAAATCTACCGGCACTCAACATGTTGCCACACAAAATATATGCACACGAACTACCGATACTCGAAACACCGACACACAAACTACAGACATTCAAAATAGTGGCACTCAAAATATCGACACACAAACTACCGACACTCAAAATATTCGCACTCAGAATATCGCGTGAGGTGTCATGAGCGGACATAATAGTGGTAGCGCCGCTCCGGTGGGGGGGGGGATGGATTCTGAAGGAATACCAGTGAGCTTGGCATGGTTCATGTCATATTTTAGTTTCTGCAGGAAGTCCAAGCAATTTCCAATGGTCCAATTTATACAAGATTTAAACCAGCCTTCTTTTGATGTGCGGTTCGTGTTATAATCTGATCATTTGCATCTGTCACTTCTTCTTCAAAGTTAAATAAGTGCTATTAACCAATCGACTTTCTATGATACAAATGCGTCATGCAACTTGTGAGGAATATGCTGACAATGTTCCATGTTCTTAACTAAAGTAGAATAAAATGTGCTACATTTTGAAAAAGTTCCATGCTTCCATAAATGCTTTCATAACGTTTTAGCTTTATCATTTTTGCACTCAATTCCATGATTCGTTGCGTCCCACCGTTACCTTGCATTCCTTTTAAAAGTATTTGAGATTTTCTACATTAGCCAATTAACGTCCAATGGTGTGAAATAAACCGGCATAAAATCCTTCTGATGCCATGCTCGACCATTTTTATATGCATTTAACCTTATCGCCTTTCACGGGAAATTCGACATCATCAGCTTTTTGACATGCAGCTTTCAGGCATTATTGAGGCTCTGGCAAAGCTTCACACGCGTCAAGCGCCAATATTTGCTGTCCAGAGCACTCGTAGAACCACCGAGCGGCGGCGCAGCAAAAAGAAAGCTACAACCTTGATTAATACCAGGGAACATCGGCTCTGCCACGCCAAAATTATGTAAGAGGTAATCACTGTTGTAGATGCATTCTTTCCATGTAACGCTCATGGGCGTAATGTTAGACTTAAACAATGCCGAGGGGATCTGTCTCGACGCCAACTCCATTGGTGGCGAAAATCACGCCAGCCACATTGCTCAGCTTTTCAAACGTGAAAAATCTGCGTTTACCTTTAGCGTTGGCGGCCCTTCAATGTTCAGGGACTCTTTTCGCGCTCGGACAGTCAGTGGCGGGTGGCCGGCGGCGGCGCATTAGTGGTGGATGAGTACCAAAATATAGCTCCAGTAGACAAGTCGCAATGTACAAATATTTGCCATATGTCAGTGTAAGAAGCAATGAAATGGATATCTGAAGGCAAGGTAGATTTAATCAAAGCCCTTGGCATCATGTTTTATGGAGATAAAGTCTACAAAATGTGACTATAGTATTCGCGGACACACTCGTGAGCATCCGGGTGCGCTTGTCGTGGGCGAGTATTTCAGAGTTCTTCTATTGATAATCAAAAGATCTATTCTGCAAGTGATCGGCACGTGAAATATGGACAAGCAGGTGAAAGATCAAAATATCATAATTTCGAAATATCGAATTGATTTGAAATATCTTATTGAAATATTGACAATAAGGTGCTATCCCAAAATATATGAAACACGAAACAATTGAATTAGGGAAGAATCCATTTCCTTTTTCTCCCAGTTGCCCACGTCTCTCAAATCTCCGTCCTTTTATATATATATATATATATATATATATCTATCTCTCTCTCTCTCTCTCTCTCTCTCTCTCTCTCTCTCTCTCTCTCTCTCTCTCTCTCTCTCTCTCTCTCTCTCTCTCTCTCTCTCTCTCTCTCTCTCTCTCTCTCTCTCTCTCTCTCTCTCTCTCTCTCTCTCTCTCTCTCTCTCTCTCTCTCTCTCTTCTCTCTCTCTCTCTCGATTTCTGGCTCTTTCTCTCTCGTATCCCGAATGAACTATTTGTATGAAATTGATATTTGCTTATTCAGACTGCGAGGACTCCTTCACCATGCCAGCTACTTAGCTACCTGGAGTTTGTTCCACCAAGTGAATAAACAATATTCCAACTGTGGCGGTAGAAATCCTACCTAGCAGTAGGAATTCGTGCGCAAAGTCGTTGCTTACCGCGCAACGGAAAATTAAGTATCTAAATGAGCTTGTGTCGCAAATTCAAAGCAATATGCATGACTTAGGCGGCAGCTAAGAACAACCTCAGATGATCAAGTGACACCGAGTGGATGAAGCATTAACCCGGGAACTCCCACCAGCAGTGTATGCCCCTACTTCTGTAGGAGGGAGAGGAATTCCCCGTATCTAATTTTAGTTGAAGACTTGGTGGAATGCTGTTGTTCCCATCGCTTAGCTACATCATTCATCTCGTGAGAAGTATAAAAAAAATTGTGCCTATCTTTTGCTGTTGCCCTTTTCAGGCCAGGTTAATACGATCAAAGTCGGAGCTTCGCCGACTAACGGATCTATTTTGCTGGTTTCAGACTTCTACCCGCTAACGATATGGCGTTTGCAGGTAGACGTTCATATTTAGGTAGCTTAGCTTCTGGCGAATATGTTGGCGTTATCAAAATACGAGTTCTGAAGCAAATGTCACGGGTAGAAGGCGTGTGAACCAGCACAGCATTCACTCAGTCGAACTTAACTGTACCGAAACTTCCAAACTAAGAACGATTTGGCGATGAACAAAAGACCCAAGTCGACCTGGCCGGACGCGATACCCTAGCACCTAAAAAGCTTGATCTAAGGTCAAGTAGTCATATTTGACCAGGTAAGTTCACTGACATTTAGCGATACGCTTTTTGGAAAGCACGAGGATAAAATGGTCACCGACTTCAACTTCAAACCATGCATGCTTCACAATGTACGTCCGGTCAACATCGGTCAATAAAGGCAAACGAGCTTCAGCTAGCATCTATCAGGCCAGCAGTGAGATACATGCTATGAACACGTTTCAAAACCTTGAATTGTAATTGTACGCACGGAGTAACTACAGTAAAGCGGGACAAATGTCTCACAATTCGTGACAAATACACCAAACATGTTGTTGGAAACGCTGTTGGGATTCCACCGTTGGGCCTCACTTGAGCTGACCAAACTCTACCAAAAGGTCGGCGAAGGATGCATCACTGACGAATCCGATCGACGGCGTGTCTCAGGTCATGACTCGCAATGCTGCCGCGCCATTGTTCCGACGCCGAGCGTGCCAGACCGCCCACAGGTCGGCTGGAGGTCAATGGCCAAATAGCAAGTCATTCACGCAAATAGTCGAAGACTGAGAAGGCAGTTAATAATGCTAGAGGTATGCTTCGCTGGTTTTGACGTATCGTACGCCACATATATCATCATACATATATGTGTTAAATACTTATCTTTGTTAAATATATCGGTAAGAAAATATTTCTCATCTGAATGGGTTCCAACTCGCAATCCTGATCCGGCTACTGCTCGAAGTATTTTCAAGCCATCTGCTTACCTAGCCACACATGTCTCTGCAAAGCTTGCGGACCATCGTGCGAAGCTTCTGTAATGTGCTGTGGTCTGAGCGAATCTACCGGTGCACTAAGTTTATCTGATGGATAAGACAAAAAGCAGCTAAGAAATTACATGGAATATGCGGAGTTGAGCAAAATACAGGACACAATTATGTGCAGGATTTTATTTTACTTTGTAATCCTGGATGTAGAGAGGAAGGTTTTTGGCTGAATGAAATATATATGGAGAGGATGCGCTTCTCGAATCCTGTCACGGCAGAACCTCAGCTTGCAATTTTCAGTGAATATTAAGCACTTCATCACGGAGCAATGCATTATCAAATAGGCACTATGTTGCCTCGAAATGCGAAAAATGACACAATAATTATCTGGGGAGCATAACATCCTCGATGCCAAAAATACCGGGAACAGCCTACTTGTCCAACCCGGGTTATGTTCCATTCTTGCTCATGCACACATAAACAAATATATAATGCATGGCAGGTTGCGGCGGATATCGAGAAATGAAAAACTAACGGAACAGTGTGCGATGCTTAGTCGGACAGAACTCATGGGAGGATATACACATCGCACTTGTTTTATTCCAAGCGCTACGCAATGCGAGCACATGCTTAGGCATGGGTGCTGCGCTCATCACCACGTAACGTGCGCAAGTGTAACACAAATCCGCGACTGAAGCTCGGCTATTGGAACTTCACCTTTCCAGCTTCGGCCGCACTCAGTTGCGCATGCAGAGTGTACTACAGGGGGCATGTGTCCCCTCTTGGAAAGGTGGCGCCTCTACGGAGGGGCTCGAGTACCCCGATATAGGCGAACTTTCTACCGACCAACAAGATGTTCACCCGAAGGCTCCTCTCTGAGAAGAACAGGCGTCCCTACGGGAAGTTCGAATGCACCCTTCACCCCTACAGATTCCTGCCTCCGCCCGTCGAGTTACCTGGCTCTGGCGCGCTGGGGCACATCCGGGTGCTGCCGCACCACCTCGATACCATCTTCACCCGGCAGCACCGGCGCCCTTCAGCGGAGACCGTGATCTCGCCCGGACGCCGTCATGACGTCACTGGAGGCTGACCCAGTGACGTCACCGGTCGGCGTCCGCTGAGCCATGAAAGTGTGCGCCCGAGGCGGCCGGTGGCAGCAGGGGTCACGGCCTCGACTGGCGGCGCCGTGGCGTATATAAGCCAGGGGCGGCTGTTGGCAGACAGACCACCAGCGGCCTGCATACCGTGGCAGAGTCCTCTGGACCCAACCAAGCCAGACATGAAGGTGAGGCGATGACGGCCGCACGGGCTGCCGCGCCGACTCCCAGTTAGCCGGGGGATTTGAGGCACAGGTTGTACACGTGCTCAGGCATGTGTACACATGCTCATTGTTTCTATTTACCAGTTTTGTGCTTTTTGTGTTCCAGACCTGGAAAAGAATACCAGATTTGCAGAGTTGCAGTTAACTTATTGAAGAACGTCTTCAGTGCAAGCATGTAATTTTCCATTCAACAGCCAGCACACAATGCCGTCATCCACCATGCTGGTGCTATGATTCAGCAACATTCTTAGAAGCACTTCATTGTTTTCTCGAAAGCAAATTAACCATCAGCCAAGCTATGGCTTATCGTCATCAAAATTTGTACTTTTCACGTTAATGTATGCCTCTACACACTTCCACATATATGTTCATGCAACCTGACAAAGCTTTGTTGTTGTGATCTTCCGCGTTACAGGTGTCCCATGGTTTGCTACACCAATCACAAATGTTTCAATCAAGTTTTGCTTTCCGATTTCTTAGATCAAGAGGCGATGGTGCGCCAGCAGCGCCACCTGCCTTCCGCATTATCGTCACATCAGAGCTCCGCATGCTGGACTTTAGTCAGGGGACCTGAACACCGGCCGTGCCGTCAGGTTCTGCTGACTGTGGTGGCCGTGCCACCAGGTTCTGCTGACCGTGGTGGCCGTGCCGTCAGGTTCTGCTGACCGTGGTGGTCGTACCGTCAGGTTCTGCTGACGGTGGTGGCCGTGCCGTCTGGTTCTGCTGACTGTGGTGGCCGTGCCGCCAGGTTCTGCTGACCGTGGTGGCCCTGCCGTCAGGTTCTGCTGACTGTGGTGGCCGTACCGCCAGGTTCTGCTGACCGTGGTTGCCGTGCCGTCAGGTTCTGCTCACGGTGGTGGCCGTGCCGTCAGGTTCTGCTGACCGTGGTGGCCGTGCCGTCAGGTTCTGCTGACCGTGGTGGCCGTGCCGTTAGGTTCTGCTGACCGTGGTGGCCGTGCCGCCAGGTTCTGCTGACTGTCGTGGCCGTGCTGGTCTGCGCCAACGCCAGCCGGCGAATCCGACGAGAGAATTACGGCGCTCCGCAGCCGTCCCGGTCGGCCGGAGCCAGTTCGCGGCTCGCCGGTGGCGCCACCTCTGCTTTCGCCAGTACTGCCCTCTCCCGCCCCACCAACTCCGGAGCCGGCGGAGGCCCCGCAGCCGGAGCATACTCCGGGAACGGAGCCGGTTTCTCTGGCACCGGAGCCGGCCTGGATGCCCGCATTGGCGACGGAGAGCCAGCGCCGTACGAGTTCCAGTGGGAGGTGTCGGACGCCGAGAGTGGCAACGAGTACAGTCACGAGGAGCGGTCGGACGGCCGCCGCGTGGAGGGCCAGTACAAGGTGCTGCTGCCCGACAGCCGCATCCAAACCGTCACCTACTACGTGGAGGGCGACTCGGGATACGTGGTCGAGGTCGAGTACGAGGGTGAGGCGCAGTTGGACCAGGGCCTCGACGTCCGCGCTGGGTTCCAACAGGACGGCTCCAATGGTGGCTACCAGCAGGGCGGCTCCAATGGTGGCTCTCAGCAGGGCAGCTCCAATGGTGGCTACCAGCAGGGCGGCTCCAATGGTGGCTACCAGCAGGGCGGCTCCAATGGTGGCTCCCAGCAGGGCGGCTCCTCTGGTGGCTACCAGCAGGGTGGATCCTCTGGTGGCTACCAGCAGGGTAGCGCTGGTGGCAGCCGGTCCCAGCAGGGCGGTGCCACTGGTAGGTACCAGCAGGGCGGTGCCACCGGTGGGGACCAGCAGGGGGCTCCACCGGTCGATACCAGCAGGGCAGCGCTGGTGGCAGCAGGTCCCAGCAGGGCGGTGCCACCGGTCGATACCAGCAGGAAGACGCAGGAAACCAGTACGCTGCTTCTCAGCCTGCTGGCGCCCAACTCCCGTCTGCCGGCCAAAGCTACCTGGCTCCGCCGCCCAGCTACCAGTGACGTCATACTCCTGCCGCCTGCTGTCGGGTAACTCCCGTCTGCCGGCCAAAGCTACCTGGCTCCGCCGCCCAGCTACCAGTGACGTCATACTCCTGCCGCCTGCTGTCGGGTAACTCCCGTCTGCCGGCCAAAGCTACCTGACTCCGCCGTCCAGCTACCAGTGACGTCATACGCACTGTCTCAACGACTGAAGTGCAGTGTGTGAGACAGCCTCCGTGGAGGTGGCTGATGATATGTCCACTGACGCGAACGCGGAAGTTAGAACTGACGTGTGGTGCAGTGAATTGTCAAGTCATTATAATGTGTGTTTTAGTACCAATTCTCTGACTTTCATAACTCATATACGTCTATGTATATGTACATGTATATGATCCATGTGTATATGTCTGTGTGTAATTTATAATAGAAATCAGCGAACGTGAACTGGAACTGGTTCTCAAACCAATATGGATGCCAAAAGTGTACAGTGGGCCGATATATCAGGGACGACGGAACGTATGGGTCGCTGAGGCGGCTCGCCCCAACCCCTTTGCGAGAGCAAGGGGGGGGGGATAGCTCCGTACCCTCTTGGTGGGCTCATTAAAACTGTTTACTCTCCCTAGATACCACGTTTTTTTTCAAGGAAAACATATTCAAAGTTATGCGCTGCGCCCTCGCAGGCTAAGCACGTGCGGCTATTTGTTTTTTTTTACATAATAATTTTCAGGTCCGCCACCCAAGATCACCCACCTATGGTCATATTTGTTCTGGTTATTTATTCAGTACTCCTAGTGATTCCAATCAAATTACTGTCCGGGTGCAGCACAAACGTTTACAGCACGCTTTGTCCGCCATTGTCACTAATAGTCACTAAAAGTAGACTCGCTTGCGGTATTTGACGCTGCAGTTACGGCCACTTCATCCGGGAACTTCAGCATGGTGACGGATTAAACCCATCCTACGTTGATATGCTGATTGGAGACGAAAATTGCTCGAGCCATGTACAAATATAATGATTGGTTAAATTGGGAATTCGATTGCACATTTCGCAAATCGCAAACAACTTCTTCATTTTCGACATAATTTGACATCGTCGTCTTTCCGTTTCATAAAACATGCCCCGTGATCCCAGGGTATGGGGATGGAGACTAAGGGACTGTATCCAGAGGCTGAGGGTATGCTCTCCAGAAGGGTGTTCACCCAGGAACAGTCGACTGCAGTCTCTTCTCTTCCTCTCTTTTTAATGTCACCTCTCTGGAAGACATGGGCTTCTTGGTAATGTTTGAGCTCATCCCATTGATTTGCCTCGAGTGGTGGCGCTCCCCGCAGGGAAATGATTCTAAGCCACGAGACGAATGTTCCGCTGCATAGAAATTCATTGGCCGGTCCTTTCATTTGCCAGGAAATTCAGCTTTTTTTGGTGGTATGCTTTAGGATAGGTCTCATAATTTGAATACAATTGATTTTCGTGAATGATCAATTATACAGGCGTTTTCTCTATCTGAACCAGATAAATTCCTGGAGGCAATGATCTGACAAAGGTGTGTCGAATATGCCTTTATGCGTTATCCAGCTGCACCAATGGCCATTTTGGCCATGCCAGGCCAGTTATTGCACTACGTTGCGAAGTGTCCCTGCATTCTCATGAGAGGGCGATTGCCTGGTCTAGGAGTGCGCATACATCCTGAAGAGTTGGCACCCAGAAGTGTTCCCTTACTAGTACTGTCGAGAGAGGCACTAGAGTAGCCCATACAGACGCCTAAGTTTGCGCTATGGATGCGAACTATCTGAAACGGAGCCATTAATTCCAACAGGAGCATGGGTATCCGACCTACGGAAGCGCCTGATTGCGAAAAGAGTACCTGCCAGCCGAGGAGGGCGCCTGCATTCTCAAAACACACGACTGCCTAGAAAGACGCATTTCTTGCCGGGAGAGGAACTTGTGTAGCGAGAAGTGGACGCAAATCACGAAGAGCGGTACGAGAATGGTCCAGTATGGTGCCTACATTTCAAAGCCACACAGCTGCCCGGGAAAGCACCTGTATTGGCGATATAGGCGCCTACTCGTTAAGAACTCAACATGTTTCCACACAAAATATACGCAAACGAACTACCGATACTCGAAACACCGACACATAAACTACTGAAACTCAAAACGTCTATACACAAACTACCGACATTCCAAATATTGTCACTCAAAATATCGACACACAAACTACTGACAATCAAAATATTGGCACTCAGAATATCGCGTGAGACGTCATGAGCGGACATAATAGTGGTAGCGCCGCTCCGGTGGGGGGGGGGGGGGATTCTGAAGGAATACCAGAGTGAGCTTGGCATGGTGCATGTCATATTTTAGTTTCTGTAGGAGGTCCAAGCAATTTCCAATGGTCCAATTTATACAAGATTTAAACAAGCCCTGTTATGATGCGCGGTTCGTGTTTTATTCTTATAATTTGACTCTTTCACTTCTCCTTTAAAGTGAAATAAGAGATATTAACCATTCCACTTTCGACACAAAAAATTCGTCATGCAACTTGTGAGTAATATGCCGACAATGTTCCATGCTCTTTTATTTATAATGTCGACCCCTGTTTCGTATGCGTCTATCCTATTTGGCTACACGCACTATTACAGGCTCGATTGATATTGGGCTTTCCCATCGCCGGCTATTCAAAAGTTAGGACAGCCAGCTTAGGAATGCCTCAGGATGCCAATACATGTCATTTGTCTGCTGTTCAATACAAATGGATGCATACTTGTTTTGTCTTTTTGTTTGCAGATAGGCCACCAACAGTTATTAGTAGAAGTAGCCCCAGGAGCACCTCAGCTAGGTAGCAAGCTAGTAACACCAAGGAGCTCCTGGGGCAACAAAGTGAAATGTGTGATGAGGGGGAAAATGGAGAAGTTGGATCATGTACATACAAATGCACAAGCACACAAACCTGCATATGCACACACATGAAACATGCATGCCTACACATACTTCACATACATAGACACATATATAAAGACATAAAGACATAAAATATCAGTGCAACGATGAGCCACAAGGGCCCTTCGTGGTTGCACTTTGGACACTGAACCAGTTGCCCACCAAATCTGTGTATCAACCCTCCCTGGAATACAGAAAAACAAGCCCCCTATTCTTATAATGATTGTCTATGCCGTTTTTAAAGATGTTCAGTGTGTTGCTACTGACAATGGTTCCTGGCAGCTGGTTCCAGTGTTCTTCTACCCTGTTTGTTGAAGAAAGACTGTCTTAAACTTGTCCTGCTGTGACTAACTTTAATTTTGTATTGATGACCTGAAATTTAACTTTAATTTTGAATTGAATTGATGACTCACATATCTATACAAATATACATACATACACATATACTAACATGCACATACATAAACATACACACACATGCACACATTTTGTAGTGTGAAAATGGTCAAGGTTAATTTTTGCTCACCAGTTAATTTGTGATATATGAGCTAATGAAGTCAACTCTGATCACTTTTTTATATCTTGTTTCTTAATAGGCACATGATTGCAGGAAGGAAATTTTGTACCAATGATACTATTCCAAGTTCTTGGTGCTATAAATATTATGGAATGAAGTCTATAGGATTTCTATGAAAAAGGTACCTGGAAATGATCAACATGCCTTAAATTACTTGGTGATGAGTATTGGATGTTCTTAACTAAAGGATAATACAATGCGCTACATTTTGATATGATACTAAATTGCTTCAATAAAGCTTTAGCTTTGTCATTTTGCACTCAATTCCAGGATTCGTTGCGTCCCACCGTTACCTTGCATTCCTTTTAAAAGTACTTGAGATTTTCTACATTAGCCAATTAACTTCCAATGGTGTGAAATAAACCGGCATAAAATCCTTCTGATGCCATACTCGATCATTTTTATATGCATTTAACCTTGCTGCCTTTCACTGGACATTTGACATCATCAGCTTTTTTACATGCAGCTTGCAGGCATTATTGTGGTTCTGGCATAGCTCCACACGCGTCAAGCGCCAATATGTGCTGTCCAGAGCACTCGTAGAACGAACTACCGATACTCGAAACACCGACACACAAACTACAGACATTCAAAATAGTGGCACTCAAAATATCGACACACAAACTACCGACACTCAAAATATTGGCACTCAGAATATCGCGTGAGGTGTCATGAGCGGACATAATAGTGGTAGCGCCGCTCCGGTGGGGGGGGGGGGGATTCTGAAGAAATACCAGGGTAAGCTTGGCATGGTTCATGTTATATTTTAGTTTCTGCAGGAGGTACAAGCAGTTTCCAATGGTCCAATTTATACAAGATTTAAACCAGCCTTCTTTTGATGTGCGGTTCGTGTTATAATCTGATCATTTGCATCTGTCACTTCTTCTTAAAAGTTAAATAAGTGTTATTGACCAATCGACTTTCTATGATACAAATGCGGCATGCAACTTGTGAGGAATATGCTGACAATGTTCCATGTTCTTAACTAAAGGAGAATAAAATGTGGCACATTTTGATTTGATACTAAATGGCTTCCATAAAGTTTTAGCTTTATCAGTTTTGCACTCAATTCCATGATTCGTTGCGTCCCACCATTACCTTGCATTCCTTTTAAAAGTATTTGAGATTTTCTACATTAGCCAATTAACGTCCAATGGTGTGAAATAAACCGGCATAAAATCCTTCTGATGCCATGCTAGACCATTTTTATATGCATTTAACCTTGTCGCCTTTCACGGGAAATTCGACATCATCAGCTTTTTGACATGCAGCTTTCAGGCATTATTGAGGCTCTGGCAAAGCTCCACACGCGTCAAGCGCCAATATTTGCAGTCCAGAGCACTCGTAGAACCACCGAGCGGCGGCGCGGCAAAAAGAAAGCTACAACCTTGATTAATACCAGGGAACATCGGCTCTGCCACGCCAAAATTGTGTAAGAGGTAATCACGGTTGTAGATGCATTCTTTCCATGTAACGCTCATGGGCGTAATGTTAGACTTAAACAATGCCGAGGGGATCTGTCTCGACGGCAAATCTATTGGTGGGGAAAATCACGCAAGCCACATTGCTTAGCTTTTCAAACTTGAAAAATCTGCGTTTACCTTTAGCGTTGGCAGCCCTTCAATGTTCAGGGACTCTTTTCGCGCTCGGACAGTCAGTGGCGGGTGGCCGGCGGCGGCGCATTAGTGGTGGATGAGTACCGAAATATAGCTCCAGTAGACAAGTCGCAACATACAAATATTTGCAATATGTCAGTGTAAGTGGCAATGAAATGGATATCTGAAGGCAAGGTAGATTTAATCAAAGCCCTTGGCATCATGTTTTATGGAGATAAAGTCTACAAAATGTGACTATAGTATTCGCGGACACACTCGTGAGCATCCGGGTGCGCTTGTCGTGGGCGAGTATTTCAGAGTTCTTCTATTGATAATCAAAAGATCTATTCTGCAAGTGATCGGCACGTGGAATATGGACAAGCAGGTGAAAGATCAAAATATCATAATTTCGAAATATCGAATTGATTTGGAATATCTTATTGAAATATTGACAATAAGGTGCTATCCCAGAATATATGAAACACGAAACAATTGAATTAGGGAAGAATCCATTTCCTTTTTTTCCCAGTTGCCCACGTCTCTCAACTCTCCGTCCTCTTCTATATATATATATATATATATATATATATATATATATATATATATATATATATATATATATATATATATATATATATATATATATATATATATATATATATATATATATATATATATATATATATATATATATATATATATATATATATATATATATATATATATCTCTCTATCTCTCTCTCTCTCTCTCTCTCTCTCTCTCTCTCTCTCTCTCTCTCTCTCTCTCTCTCTCTCTCTCTCTCTCTCTCTCTCTCTCTCTCTCTCTCTCTCTCTCTCTCTCTCTCTCTCTCTCTCTCTCTCTCTCTCTCTCTCTCTCTCTCTCTCTCTCTCTCTCTCTCTCTCTCTCTCTCTCTCTCTCTCTCTCTCTCTCTCTCTCTCTCTCTCTCTCTCTCTCTCTCTCTCTCTCTCTCTCTCTCTCTCTCTCTCTCTATCTCTCTCTCTCTCTCTCTTTATATATATATATATATATATATATATATATATATATATATATATATATATATATATATATATATATATATATATATATATATATATATATATATATATATATATATATATATATATATATATATATATATATATATATATATATATATATATATATATATATATATTTTATCTATATATCTCTCTCTCTCTCTCTCTCTCTCTCTCTCTCTCTCTCTCTCTCTCTCTCTCTCTCTCTCTCTCTCTCTCTCTCTCTCTCTCTCTCTCTCTCTCTCTCTCTCTCTCTCTCTCTCTCTCTCTCTCTCTCTCTCTCTCTCTCTCTCTCTCTCTCTCTCTCTCTCTCTCTCTCTCTCTCTTCTCTCTCTCTCTCTCTCTCTCGATTTCTTGCTCTTTCTCTCTCGTATCCCGAATGAACTATTTGCATGAAATTGATATTTGCTTATTCAGACTGCGGGGACTCCTTCACCATGCCAGCTACTCAGCTACCTGGAGTTTGTTCCACCAAGTGAATAAACAATATTCCAACTGTGGCGGTGGAAATCCTACCTAGCAGTAGGAATTCGTGAGCAAAGTCGTTGCTTACCGCACAACGGAAAATTAAGTATCTAAATGAGCTTGTGTGGCAAATTCAAAGCAATATGCATGACTTAGGCGGCAGCTAAGAACAACCTCAGATGATCAAGTGACACCGAGTGGATGAAACATTAACCCGGGATCTCCCACCAGCAGTGTATGCCCCTACTTCTGTAGGAGGGAGAGGAATTCCCCTTATCTAATTTTAGTCGACGACTTGGTGGAATGCGGTTGTTCCCATCGCTTAGCTACATCATTCATCTCGTCAGAAGTATCAAAAATTATGCCTATCTTTTGCTGTTGCCCTTTTCAGGCTAGGTTAGTACGTTCAAAGTCGGAGCTTCGCCGACTGACGGATCTATTTTGCTGGTTTCAGACTTCTACCCGCTAACGATATGGCGTTTGCCGGTAGACGTTCATATTTAGATGGCTTAGCTTGTGGCGAATATGTTGGCGTTATTCAAATGCGAGTTCTGAAGCAAATGTCACGGGTAGAAGGCGTGTGAACCAGCACAGCATTGACTCAGTCGAACTTAACGGTACCGAAACTTCCAAACTAAGAACGATGAGGCGATGAACAAAAGACACAAGTCGACCTGGCCGGACGCGATACCCTAGCACCTAAAAAGCTTGATCCAAGGTCAAGTAGTCATATTTGACCAGGTAAGTTCACTCACCTTTAACGATACGCTTTTTGGAAACCACGAGGATAAAAATGGTCACCGATTTCAACTTCAAACAATGCATGCTTCCGTATGGACGTCGGGTCAACATCGGTCAATAAATGCAAGCGAGCTTCAGCTGGCATCTATCAGGCCAGCAGTGAGATACATGCTATGAACACGTTTCAAAACCTTGAATTGTAATTGTACGCACGGGGTAACTACAGTAAAGCGGGACAAATGTCTCAGAATTCGTGACAAATACACCAAACATGTTGTTGGAAACGCTGTTGGGATTCCAACGTTGGGCCTCACTTGACCTGACCAAACTCTACCAAAAGGTCGGCGAAGGATGCATCACTGACGATGCCGATCGACGGCGTGTCTCAGGTCATGACTCGCAATGCTGCCGCGCCATTGTTACGACGCCGAGCGTGCCAGACCGCGCACAGGTCGGCTGGAGGTCAATGGCCAAATAGCAAGTCATTCACGCAAATAGTCGAAGACTGAGAAGGCAGTTAATATTGCTAGAGGTATGCTTCGCTGGTTTTCACGTATCGTACGCCACATATATCATCATACACATATGTGTTAAATACTTGTCTTTGTTAAATATCTCGGTAAGAAAATATTTCTCATCTGAATGGGTTCCAACTCGCAATCCTGATCCCGCTACTGCTCGAAGTATTTTCAAGCCATCTGCTAACTTAGCCACACATGTCTCTGCAAAGCTTGCGGACCATCGTGCGAAGCTTCTGTAATGTGCTGTGGTCTGAGCGAATCTACCGGTGCACTATGTTTATCTGATGGATAAGACAAATAGCAGCTAAGAAATTACATGGAATATGCGGAGTTGAGCAAAATACAGGACACAATTATGTGCAGGATTTTATTTTACTTTGTAATCCTGGATGTAGAGAGGAAGGTTTTTGGCTGAATGAAATATATATGGAGAGGATGCGCTTCTCGAATCCTGTCACGGCAGAACCTCAGCTTGCAATTCCCAGTGAATATTAAGCACTTCATCACGGAGCAATGCATTATCAAATAGGCACTATGTTGCCTCGAAATGCGAAAAATGACACAATAATTATCTGGGGAGCATAACATCCTCGATGCCAAAAATACCGGGAACAGCCTACTTGTCCAACCCCGGTTATGTTCCATTCTTGCTCATGCACACATAAACAAATATATAATGCATGGCAGGTTGCGGCGGATATCGAGAAATGAAAAACTAACGGAACAGTGTGCGATGCTTAGTCGGACAGAACTCATGGGAGGATATACACATCGCACTTGTTTTATTCCAAGCGCTACGCAATGCGAGCACATGCTTAGGCATGGGTGCTGCGCTCATCACCACGTAACGTGCGCAAGTGTAACACAAATCCGAGACTGAAGCCCGGCTATTGGAACTTCACCTTTCCAGCTTCGGCCGCACTCAGTTGCGCATGCAGAGTGTACTACAGGGGGCATGTGTCCCCTCTTGGAAAGGTGGCGCCTCTACGGAGGGGCTCGAGTACCCCGATATAGGCGAACTTTCTACCGACCAACAAGATGTTCACCCGAAGGCTCCTCTCTGAGAAGAACAGGCGTCCCTACGGGAAGTTCGAATGCACCCTTCACCCCTACAGATTCCTGCCTCCGCCCGTCGAGTTACCTGGCTCTGGCGCGCTGGGGCACATCCGGGTGCTGCCGCACCACCTCGATACCATCTTCACCCGGCAGCACCGGCGCCCTTCAGCGGAGACCATGATCTCGTCCGGACGCCGTCATGACGTCACTGGAGGCTGACCCAGTGACGTCACCGGTCGGCGTCCGCTGAGCCATGAAAGTGTGCGCCCGAGGCGGCCGGTGCCAGCAGGGGTCACGGCCTCGACTGGCGGCGCCGTGGCGTATATAAGCCAGGGGCGGCTGTTGGCAGACAGACCACCAGCGGCCTGCATACCGTGGCAGAGTCCTCTGGACCCAACCAAGCCAGACATGAAGGTGAGGCGATGACGGCCGCACGGGCTGCCGCGCCGACTCCCAGTTAGCCGGGGGATTTGAGGCACAGGTTGTACACATGCTCAGGCATGTGTACACATGCTCATTGTTTCTATTTACCAGTTTTGCGCTTTTTGTGTTCCAGACCTGGAAAAGAATACCAGATTTGCAGAGTTGCAGTTAACTTATTGAAGAACGTCTTCAGTGCAAGCATGTAATTTTCCATTCAACAGCCAGCACACAATGCCGTCATCCACCATGCTGGTGCTATGATTCAGCAACATTCTGAGAAGCACTTCATTGTTTTCTCGAAAGCAAATTAACCATCAGCCAAGCTATGGCTTATCGTCATCAAAATTTGTACTTTTCACATTAATGTATGCCTCTACACACTTCCACATATATGTTCATGCAACCTGACAAAGCTTTGTTGTTGGGATCTTCCGCGTTACAGGTGTCCCATGGTTTGCTACACCAATCACAAATGTTTCAATCAAGTTTTCCTTTCCGATTTCTTAGATCAAGAGGCGATGGTGCGCCAGCAGCGCCACCTGCCTTCCGCATTCTCGTCACATCAGAGCTCCGCATGCTGGACTTTAGTCAGGGGACCTGACCACCGGCCGTACCGTCAGGTTCTGCTGACTGTGGTGGCCGTGCCGCCAGGTTCTGCTGACTGTGGTGGCCGTGCCGTCAGGTTCTGCTGACCGTGGTGGCCGTGCCGTCAGGTTCTGCTGACTGTGGTGGCCGTACCGTCAGGTTCTGCTGACTGTGGTGGCCGTGCCGTCAGGTTCTGCTGACTGTGGTGGCGTGGTGGCCGTGCCGCCAGGTTCTGCTGACTGTGGTGGCCGTGCCGTCAGGTTCTGCTGACCGTGGTGGCCGTGCCGTCAGGTTCTGCTGACTGTGGTGGCCGTGCCGCCAGGTTCTGCTGACCGTGGTGGCCGTGCCGTCAGGTTCTGCTGACCGTGGTGGCCGTGCCGTCAGGTTCTGCTGACCGTGGTGGCCGTGCCGTTAGGTTCTGCTGACCGTGGTGGCCGTGCCGTCAGGTTCTGCTGACCGTGGTGGCCGTGCCGTTAGGTTCTGCTGACCGTGGTAGCCGTGCCGCCAGGTTCTGCTGACTGTCGTGGCCGTGCTGGTCTGCGCCAACGCCAGCCGGCGAATCCGACGCGAGAACTACGGCGCTCCGCAGCCGTCCCGGTCGGCCGGCGCCAGTTCGCGGCTCGCCGGTGGCGCCACCTCTGCTTTCGCCAGTACTGCCCTCTCCCGCCCCACCAACTCCGGAGCCGGCGGAGGCCCCGCAGCCGGAGCATACTCCGGGAACGGAGCCGGTTTCTCTGGCACCGGAGCCGGCCTGGATGCCCGCATTGGCGACGGGGAGCCAGCGCCGTACGAGTTCCAGTGGGAGGTGTCGGACGCCGAGAGTGGCAACGAGTACAGTCACGAGGAGCGGTCGGACGGCCGCCGCGTGGAGGGCCAGTACAAGGTGCTGCTGCCCGACAGCCGCATCCAAACCGTCACCTACTACGTGGAGGGCGACTCGGGATACGTGGTCGAGGTCGAGTACGAGGGCGAGGCACAGCTGGACCAGGGCATCGACGTCCGCGCTGAGTTCCAACAGGACGGCTCCAATGGTGGCTACCAGCAGGGCGGCTCCAATGGTGGCTCCCAGCAGGGCAGCTCCAATGGTGGCTACCAGCAGGGCGGCTCCAATGGTGGCTACCAGCAGGGCAGCGCTGGTGGCAGCAGGTCCAAGTCGGGAAGCTCCAATGGTGGCTACCAGCAGAGCGGCTCCAATGGTGGCTACCAGCAGGGCGGCGCTGGGGCCAATGGGGTACCAGCAGGGCGGCTCCACCGGTGGCTACCAGCAGGGCAGCGCTGGTGGCAGCAGGTCCCAGTCGGGAAGCTCCAATGGTGGCTACCAGCAGAGCGGCTCCAATGGTGGCTACCAGCAGGGCGGCGCTGGTGGCAGCAGGTCCCAGCAGGGCGGTGCCACCGGTAGGTACCAGCAGGAAGACGCAGGAAACCAATACGCTGCTTCTCAGCCTGCTGGCGCCCAACTCCCGTCTGCCGGCCAAAGCTACCTGGCTCCGCCGCCCAGCTACCAGTGACGTCATACTCCTGCCGCCTGCTGTCGGGTAACTCCCGTGCGGGCCGCCAAAGCTACCTGCTCCCGCAGCTACCTGGCTCTCACTACCCCCTGCTGTCGGGTAACTCCCGTCTGCCGGCCAAAGCTACCTGGCTCCTCCGCCCAGCTACCAGTGACGTCATACTCACTGCCTCAACGACTGAAGTGAAGTGTGTGAGACAGCCTCCGTGGAGGTGGCTGATGATATCTCCACTGACGCGAACGCCGAAGTTAGCACTCACGTGTGGTGCAGTGAATTGTCAAGTCATTATAATGTGTGTTTTAGTAGCAATTCTCTGACTTTCATAACTCATATATGTCTATGTATATGTACATGTATATGATCCATGTGTATATGTCTGTGTGTAATTTATAATAGAAATCAGCGAACGTGAACTGGAACTGGTTCTCAAACCAATATGGATGCACAAATGTGTACAGTGGGCCGATATATCAGGGACGACGGAACGTATGGGTCGCTGAGGCGGCTCGCCCCAACCCCTTTGCGAGAGCAAGGGGGGGGGGGGGTTAGCTCCGTACCCCCTTGGTGGGCTCATTAAAACTGTTTACTCTCCCTAGATACCACGTTTTTTCAAGGAAAAAATATTCAAAGCTATGCGCTGCGCCCTCGCAGTCTAAGTACATGCGGCTATTTGTTTTTTTAACATATTATTTTTAAGGTCCGCCACCCAAGATCACCCACCCATGGTCATATTTGTTCTGGTTATTTATTCAGTACTCCTAGTGATTCCAATCAAATTACTTTCCGGGTGCAGTACAAACGCTTACAGCACGTCTTACGCGCCATAGTCACTAAAATTCACTAAAAGTAGACTCGCGTGCGGTATTTGAAGCTGCAATTACGGCCACTTCATCCGGGAACTTCAGGATGGTGACGGATTCAACGGATCTTATGTTGATATGCTAACTGGGGACGAAAATTGCTCGAGCCATGTAAAAATGTAATGATTGGTTAAATTGGGAATTGGATTGAACATTTCGCAAATCGCGAAAAACGTCTTCATTTTCGGCATACTTTGACATTGTCGTCTTCCCGTTTCATGAAACATGCCCTGTGATCCGAGAGTATGGGGATGGAGACTAAGGGACTGTATCGAAAGGCTAAGGGTATGTCCTCCAGGAGGGTGTTCACCCAGGAACAGTCGACTGCAGTCTCTTCTCTTCCTCTCTTTTTAATGTCACCTCTCTGGAAGACATGGGCTTCTTGGTGAGGTTTGAGCTCATCCCATTGATTTGCCTCGAGTGGTGGCGCTCCCCGCAGGGAGATGATGCTAAGCCACCAGACGAAAGTTCAGCTGCATAGAAATTCATTGGCCGGTCCTTTCCTTTGCCAGGAAATTCAGCTTTTTTTGGTGGTATGCTTTAGGATAGGTCTCATAATTTGAATACAATTGATTTTCGTGAATGATCAATTATACAGGCGTTTTCTCTATCTGAACCAGATAAATTCCTGGAGGCAATGATCTGACAAAGGTGTGTCGAATATGCCTTTATGCGTTATCCAGCTGCACCAATGGCCATTTTGGCCATGCCAGGCCAGTTATTGCACTATGATGCGAAGTGTCCCTGCATTCTCATGAGAGGGCGATCGCCTGGTCTAGGAGTGCGCATACGTCCTGAAGAGTTGGCACCCAGAAGAGTGCCCTTACTAGTACTGTCGAGAGAGGCACTAGAGTAGCCCAGACAGACGCCTAAGTTTGCGCTATGGATGCGAACTATCTGAAACGGAGCCATTAATTCCAACAGTAGCATGGGTACCTGACCTAAGGAAGCGCCTGATTGCGAAAAGAGTACCTGCCTGCCGAGGAGGGCGCCTGCATTCTCAAAGCACACCACTGTCTAGAAAGACGCATTTCTTGCCGGGAGAGGAACTTGTGTAGCGAGAAGTGGACGCAAATTACGAAGAGCGGTACGAGAATGGTCCAGTATGGTGCCTACATTTCAAAGCCACACAGCTGCCCGGGAAAGCACCTGTATTGGCGAGATAGGCGCCTACTCGTCAAGAACTCAACATGTTTCCACACAAAATATATGCACACGAACTACCGATACTCGAAACACCGACACATAAACTACTGAAACTCAAAACGTCTATACACAAACTACCGACATTCAAAATATTGTCACTCAAAATATCGACACACAAACTACTGACAATCAAAATATTGGCACTCAGAATATCGCGTGAGGCGTCATGAGCGGACATAATAGTGGTAGCGCCGCTCCGGTGGGGGGGGGGGGGGATTCTGTAGGAATACCAGAGTGAGCTTGGCATGGTTCATGTCATATTTTAGTTTCTGTAGGAGGTCCAAGCAATTTCCAATGGTCCAATTTATACAAGATTTAAACAAGCCCTTTTATGATGCGGGGTTCGTGTTATAATCTCATCATTTGACTCTGTCACTTCTTCTTTAAAGTGAAATAAGAGCTATTAACCATTCGACTTTCTATAATAAAAATGCGTCATGCAACTTGTGAGTAATATGCCGACAATGTTCCACGTTATTAACTAAAGGATAATAAAATGCGCTACATTTTGATATGATACTAAATTGCTTCCATAAAGCTTTAGCTTTGTCATTTTGCACTCAATTCCAGGATTCGTTGTGTCCCACCGTTACCTAGCATTCCTTTTAAAAGTATTTGAGATTTTCTACATTAGCCAATTAAATTCCAACGGTGTGAAATAAACCGGCATAAAATCCTTCTGATGCCATACTCGATAATTTTTACATGCATTTAACCTTGTTGCCTTTCACTGGAACTTTGACATCATCAGCTTGTTGACATGCAGCTTGCAGGGATTATTGAGGCTCTGGCATAGCTCCACACGCGTCAAGCGCCAATATTTGCTGTCCAGAGCAATCGTAGAACCACCGAGCGGCGGCGCGGCAAAAAGAAAGCTACAACCTTGATTAATACCAGAGAACATCGGCTCTGCCACGCCAAAATTGTGTAAGAGGTAATCACGGCTGTAGATGCATTCCTTCCATGTAATGCCCGTGGGCGTAATGTTAGACTTAAACAATGCCGAGGAGATCTGTCTCGACGGCAACTTCATTGATGGCGAAAATCACGCCAGCCACATTGCTTAACTTTTCAAAAGTGAAAAATCTGCCTTTACCTTTAGCGTTGGCGGCCCTTCAATGTTCAGGGACTGTTTTCGCGCTCGGACAGTCAGTGGCGGGTGGCCGGCGGCGGCGCATTAGTGGTGGATGAGTACCGAAATATAGCTCCAGAAGACAAGTCGCAACGTACAAACATTTGCAATATGTCAGTGTAAGTGGCAATGAAATGGATATCTGAAGGCAAGGTAGCTTTAATGAAAGCCCTTGGCATCCTATTTTATGGAGATAAAGTCTTTAAAAATGTGACTATAATCTTCGCGGACACACTCGTGAGCGCTTGTCGTGGGCGAGTATTTCAGAGTTCTTCTATTGATAATCAAAAGATCTATTCTGCAAGTGATCGGCACGTGAAATATGGACAAGCAGGTGAAAGTTCAAAATATCATAATTTCGAAATATCGAATTGATTTGAAATATCTTATTGAAATACTGACAATAAGGTGCTATCCCAAAATATATGAAACACGAAATAATTGAATTAGGGAAGAATCCATTTACTTTTTCTCCAAGTTGCCCACGTCTCTCCACTCTCCCTCCTTTTCTATATATATATATATATATATATATATATATATATATATATATATATATATATATATATATATATATATATATATATATATATCTATATCTATCTCCCTCTCTCTCTCTCTCTCTGTCTCTCTCTCTCTCTCTCTCTCTCGCTTTATCGTGCAGGAGGCTTACAAAAAATAGAAGTCGACCCAAACAAAAATCACAAAAGGCTCCTTCGAGTCGACCCGAGCACCGAAAAATTCAGAACAGGTCCTGAAAGAAAGTTCTCCTAAGGGCCTTATTACTCTGAATGTTGGCATCTGCTAAAAAAAACGTTGAGCAGCCCCAGTGGCATATCAAAGAGGCAAATACCCCACCCCCATCCTGAAGAGCTGGGTTTCCAAGAACCCAATAATCCCGTCGGAGTTCCAAAACATTATTCTGGGGCTCCCTAGATTCGCGTCGGGCCCCCAGAAATAGAGGTTATAAATAAATACAACCAGCTCCAAAAAAACTTGTATGCACGATAAACTTGCACAATTTTATAACCAGCCGGAGTTTATAACCACGAGAGAGCAATGTTGTAATCAAGGGTGGATTCAGGAATTGTAATGAGGGCACTTGTCTGGAGGGGCGCCATTTCTTTGGAGCGGCACCACTGCGAAAGCACCTGGAGGGGCGCGTCTGGCTGCAAAATTCGAGGGGGCGGGATGCACTCGTCCCTTCCCGAAGGGGCGCCTGTCCTTCCAAGGGAGTGCCTTTCTTCTTTCATAGTGGCGTTCCTGGCTGAAAAAAAATCCGAGCGGGTACACTAGAGCCTTTTCGGAGGGGCTTTTTTGCCGGCCTGAGGGACGCCATCTTCCGCGAGGGGGCACATGTCCTCAGTACCACACCCTTTATCTGCCCTGGTTTTCATTGCATCGAAATGTGTCCTCGTAAAACAGGAAAGCATGGGAAAGGTAAGCAAGGAAAGCGGTATGTCCATATTTGCTACAATAAAACCATCGTCCAATATTTTCTGTTTTCCTGCTACAAGAGGGCAACGTTTAGCATGCTTACAGCATGGCTCCATGATGATGTGAGATCAGGCCCGGCACAAACGACATGAAGCTAGATGTTCATAGGCAGTGATAAGGAGTGAAACTTGCTAATTTGGCAGAAAGTTTTGTCCGCAATATATCATTTTTAACAATGACAAATATACATATATACATATATATATATATGTATATATATATATATATATATATATATATATATTTTATATTTATTATATATATATATATGTATATATATATGTATATATATATATATATATATATATATATATATATATATATATATATATATATATATTAGTTAATCTTTGAACTCTGTTAGGTACCCTAACTAGGGACGGATCCAGGAATTGTCATGGGGGCATATATTCGGATGTGCGCCACTTCGAAAGTACTTGGAGGAGCGAGTCTGTCTGAAAAAAAACCTCAATGGCACGAATGCACTCGATCCTTCTGGAGGGGTGCCTTTTGCTCTCGGAGGGGCGCCTTTGGCTGAAAAATTCGAGGGGTTGCACTAGGGCCTTCCCGGAGTTGCGCTTTTCCTCCATTGGAGGCGCCTTTTCCCCTAATAGGGTCCCCTCTAGCTGAAAAGAAATTCAATTGGGGTGCACTCGAGCCTTCCCGGAGGGGATGGGCGCGACCTTTCAGTGGGGTGGGGTGGGGGTCGGGGTACACGTGCCACAGTACCCCCATCGTATCTGCCCCTGACACCCACCTGTCCCACTTACCCACCTGACAAGCCATTCTGTTGCTAACAGGACCACCACAATTTCTCAAGCATACATCCATGCAATACTCGGCTCATCTCGCCATGACTATTCAAAACATGTGGACACTCAGCAAAACAGTTGGTAGGATAGTGCTCAAAAGGAAGTTCACGGTGCTCGAGCACCCCCGCTAGATACGAAGTTCCACTCTTAAATATCATTACTATATCTGCGGATACTTCGTCAGAAATTGTTCGACTTTCGATTTTAAAAAGGTCTTGTATTTAAATGCAAAAATCTATTTTCGCCGGCGGCTTTTCACATATAGAAAACTCATGCGACCATGATATTGACAGCTTCTAAAAACACCATGAAAATCTTGTCGAAATTTGATTTCCGACAGGATTTTTGTGCTTCACCTTAACACGCGCACTGGAGGGGGGGGGGGTCGAAATCCGCCCACCCCTCCGGTTTTTCGCAAATAACTGCAAATTGTACCGGTCGATATACGCGATTTTCGGTGTACCTGCTTAAAAATGAACGGCGCGTTGTTTAAAGCAAGAAAAATGGAAATCGGCCGAAAATTTTTCAAGTTAGGGGCCGCTAAAATAAAAATAAAATTATAGCGCCAGACCACAAAAATCGGCGCTGATGCGCTTCCAGTATATTGACAAAAGGGAAGTGTTCTAGGCAACACTAGCGACTTGTTTGATGCATATTGATATGCTGTATAGTTTCAAGGTCATGTTAGGTCACCAAGGTCAAGTCAGGTCAAGTTCATGACAGGTTAATGGAACCAAACTTGATCAACTGGAATGTTGCCATAAATGCACTACTGGTTGTCATTTGTACTATTTGTCATTGCGTTTCCATACTTTATTCATGTACTTCACTCCCTTCTTCACGAAGCCGATTGCTCCGAGCTGCCCGACGGAGCAGTCTGGCGGGCGGCCGGTTCCGGTAACTGGAACAGGTAACTGACCTGATAAAGTGGTGCTATATAGGTGACCTGAGGTCAAATGTTGGGTCTAGCATCTGCATTGCATCATTAGTAATGTCCAAAACATCACTGATGCCCATTTTTGAGCATTTAAACACAATCAAAGCGATCCATAGCAATGACAAGCCAAGCCACGCAATACCGGAAAATTTTGCCAATCTGACCTCATTTGGCCTTGAAGATATTGACCTAAGGTCACGAAATTTCTACATAATAGAGTTTACTACCGTGCCCATCTACCCTGCGAATTTCGTTCCTCCAGCTTTACTAGGAGCCGAGATCTTAGGGGGCGGAATCCCCCTCCAGTGCGCGTAATTCTCAGAGGCCCTCCAGGGCGCGTGTTAACGCGCTCGGCGCACCAAAACGTCCGAGTGATACATGGCGGAGACCACCTACCTCTGGTCACGTCACGTCACGTCACGTCACGTAGGTGGCCGTGACGCTCAGAAGACAGCTCGCTGCCAGCACGACCAGCAGCCTGTTCGTTCTCGTCAGCGCCATGGCGTCACGGAGCTACTGCGGAGGCGAGTGACAGGCGGCACGACTATGGTGCGTCCAAAACGCAGAACCGTGAACTGGCCTGCAGAATTAAATGGCCTTGGGTGTGTCTGCTGCAGAATGAAATGGCCTTGGGTGTGTCTGCTGCAGAATGAAATGGCCTTGGGTGTGTCTGCTGCACGTGGGACGGGTGACAGACGGCGCCGGCTTATCGGTGCGGCTTTGGGAGACCGCGGAGATGATGTGACAAGTGGTGACAGCAGGGACGTAGCCAGGAATTGTCTAGGGAGGGGCGGACTTGCGAAAAGGGCCGGACTCCCCCCACAAATTTCAAAGTCCCTGGATTTCGGCTAATTTATTCCAACAAGGGTCGTGTTTCCTTTTCGTTACCTCTTTTTAATACTCCTTGGGTGCCCGGATCGTCGGATCCACTCCCTGCTCAAACTGCACGTACACATGATATTGCATTCCTACGCCAGGAATGTAGACCGCCGACGAAGCCCTCGTGACCTTGAACGCTCGCCGGGCGCCTCCCGGTCGGTCGATTTGGCACCGCCACAAATCCTATATTTACTAACGGATTTCAATTTTGTGTTCCATAGAATACGGTTATCGATTTTTAACAAAGTCACAACATTGCATTACAGTATCGCCGCCCGTTTGTGAGATAATGAGAAGAAAAACAGAAGTGGGCGATTCCGCCCTCCCCACTACTCCTTCGGTACGCTTGTGAAACAGCCACATCTTATACCTACATCAATCCTATGAAACTCCCCCCCCCCCCCAAATAATGTTCATAAGACAACACCTCTGTCTGTCATTGATATTTACTGTCTCAAACGACTATTTTCTTGAAACACAAGCCGATTGATCCACTTTTCGTACCAGGTTTCATCTTAATTCCTAAGATGCCCACTACCACTGGTTCCATGTTCACCCTAAAATTCAGTTTCGAAGAACTTCGAAATCGACGACGTTTGTACCGATTTGGTTATCAAAGCCAATTTGGCGCCGTTTGAATTGATTTCGTTCACCTAACATACGTACCATTGTGCAATATAGTGTCCCATACGCAATGTCCACATGCGCAGTGTCCCAAAAACGTGAATAAGGAAGTCACACGAAGGTTGTGAAAATGCTTCCGGACACAGCCTACGTGTACGGTGACAAGAAAGAGTGGCTTGCAATATGTGTTCGACTGTATGTCCATGTAAATGATGCTCGGTAAGTGCAAAGAAAGCATAATTATACTTCTTGTTGTGATGTTAGCATTTGCGTAACCACGGTTTAGAAATGGGGGGGGGGGACAAACCAGGGACGCGGTAAGCTTGGACAGGATAGAGGGGTAGCTCGTCCCCCCACCCACACCCCCCAATATCCCAGTAATTCAGCCTCTTCTTTTTCAATAGCTGGTTTTCAGATTTGCTATTGTTAAAAATGAAATGTTTCGCACAAGAAAGTTCCGCCAAATTAGCAAGTTTCACTCCTTATTACTACCTATGAACATCTAGCTTCATGCCGTTTGTGCCGGGCATGATTTCACATCATCATAGAGCCATGCTGTAAGTATGCTAAGCGTTGCCCTCTTGTAGCAGGAAAACATAAAATATTGGACGATGGTTTTATTGTAGCAAATATGGACATAATGCATTCCTTGTTTGCTTTTCCCATGCTTCCCTGTTTTACGGGGACACATTTCGATGCAATGACAACCAGGGCGGATAAAGGGTGTGTCACTGAGGGCTGTGCCCTCTCGTAGAAGGTTGCGTCTCTCAGGCCGGGAAGGCGCCCCTCTGAAAAGGTTCCAGTGTACCCGCTCGACATTTTCAGCCAGAAACAACCCCACACTGTAAAAAAAATGTAGTACCCTGTGAGGTGTTTCCAGCTGTCAAAATCCACTACCCATACGAAGTTTGTCAAACCTCGCATTCGGTACTTTTGCCGATTACCTCACTATACCTACTTTCTGAGCACCCCTGGGATTTCACACCCGGGTACTTTTCAAGGTGAAAGGTGCTTTTAAAACACCCTTCTGGGTACTTGCATAGAGGTGTACTGGTACTTACGCTAGTACCGTATGGGGCGGCTGTCAAAAACCACTCCCCATATAGTGCTAAACCGAAAGGTACTTACTTTAGCACCTATGGTTAGCATGCATTTCCCACGCCGTGGGTTCATTTACTCCCCGCGAAACTCGCGAAAACCGCCTCTCTGGGTGTAAAAAAAGTACAAATGCAACGCGAATATATATTCGCCTTTTCAACCACACACATTAAACCACCGGCCGTGGCGCGAATCCACCACACACACCGCCTCAACGACAACCCGTCATCTACGTGAGATGAGGCAACTCTGAGCTACACTTCAGATATACAGGGTGTTTCACAATTATTGAAACAAAGTAGCGGCCTTTCAGATCGTCACTAATGACTTTATTCTCTTTCTCTTTTCAGATTATTGCTGGGCAATAGTTAGCATTTTTATATATTGAACAAAATATAGTGAAGTCATGTCCTGGACGATGGAGCAGAAGATCCTTTGTGTGAAGACATATACGAAACTAAGTCTTTCAACCCTGTGACACAGGAGTTTCGTATATGTCTTCACACGAAAGATCTTCTGCTCCATCGTCCAGGTCATGACTTCACTATATTTTGTTCAATATATCAAAATGTTAACTATTTCCCAGCAATAATGTGAAAAGAGAAAGAGAATAAAGTCATTACTGACGATCTGAAAGGCCGCTACTTTGTTTCAACAATTGTTAAACACCCTGTAAAAAAACTCAAGACCTCGGAATTGGTCTTTAAAAAGTGAACGCTTGTCAAAGACCGCTCAGCGTTCTCAGCACAAGTGAAAAACGCTCAGCATAAACGGGGAAAAACTTATCCGAACCCGGCGGCGGAAGGCCACACAACCATCGGCGATGATGCACATGAGGCAAATCCTGCCTTACAAAAACACCACTAGTGACTAGCACAGTCTCTCCACGAACAGCTGAGGAACTGAAGTGGGCTGATGCCATATCAGCTGATAGGGAGGTCGTCGAATCCGCCACGCGAGCCGGCCGCACCCGACCTCAGGAGTGTACCTCCAACGACTACACGTCATCTACGGATGGCGGATCACCAAAGATGGCGGATCGAGGACGAAAGAAAATGGTGGCACAGTGTAAACTTAAACTCTCATTAGCATGCTTTTCCTTTTCATTACCTCACATTAAGAACGCAGGTGGCAGCGGTACCCCTGCAACCGCCCATGACCTCCCCGCAACACCCAGCCAACACCCCACGTACTTCAAATCGCACGCTGCACGGCGCATGCGCGAATCTGGCAGTTCACCCGCGGGCGGAGGTGAAGTGACGGAAAAAGGGTGCAACAAAAGTACCTCACTTTTCATACTTTTTAAAGTATTGTCGGAATACTTGACATGAAAATGATACTTCGAAAACTCCCTCTGTACTTCGAAGAATGCAAGCCTGCCACTTTTGACAAAAAGGTGCTAGAATATGCCCCATATTGATACTAGATGGGTTTTATGTACCTCCGATTACTCCCTGAGTACTGAATTTTTTTTTACAGTGTATGCTACCATATTGTGCTTCCAAACAATTATAATACAATACCTTTACAATTGGAATTTTTTTTTCACCCGGAACGCTATTTTTTAATCTCAGCAAAGGTTACTGCATTTTAATTCAGTTTACTTTTGTTGGTTGGGGGGGGGGGGGCAAAAGACACTATGGCCCCCCTTTGAAGCGCTTGGGGAGGGGGCATGGCCGGAATGGCCCGCCCCCCTGGATCCGCCAGTGTATATACCGCGATCGTTTCGATTGCTAGAGCAAAGTAGTAGATTGGTGAAAGAAAGTGAAGCGATCCCTCTTTCGGTTCCAGAATCATGCGAAATGGCGCAATATAATCCGATATATGGTTTTTCGGAAATCGCAGCAGCTCCCTGTATACCATAGTAATCGGGCTACATCGAACTGGTGATGTCACGATCAATCAGTCCGAAGCGTTCAAATCATCTAGTGACTGTACCTGATTATATGGCCTTGCTTAAAATGTTCGTTTACAAAGTCTTGTAAACAACGGCTTGGTGTGCATGCAGTCGTGTAAACCACCTTTCGCTTTCTTCAAGAATAGCAATTATAATACAGTGTGCATGCAGCTTCTTGCTGACTTTTTTCTTTCATGGTATCACAAGCTGGCAGATATTTGGCTCACATGTGGCTCTTGGTGCAGGTCGAGACTGGGGTGCTGCCTATCAATATTGAATATATGCACATTGTCATTGGGATATAGGTGGGTACCTAGGTAAATATCAAGTTTATAGTACGATGGGTTGACTGCTGAAGATAAATATAGTTTGTATATCCACAATCTCAATGAAAACTGATTGTTGTTCCAGTCATTGCAAGTTTGACAATGACTGGAAATTGAGTGGAATGAATCCAGTTCAAGCTCCATAAACATGTGCTTTTGCCATTGGTCATGTGTGCAAGCATCATTATGACAATGCAATTGTCGTCTAGTGGCTTTGCAGATTTTTCAAACAATCCGGGTTGAAATGCATCAACATCAGCTAATCTCAACATTTTATGATGTAAGTCGTGCTTGCAAAGTGGAAGGAAATCCAACTCCTTTGTTTTTTTCCACAACATTTTTAATTTTGCAGCAAAAGGTGGAGAGTTAATCCACTATACAATCCAAATCTGTTTCATTGCAGTACAAAATGTGCTGGTTGGCATCAACTAAGTTTTGTAAGTAGCATGGTGTTTTTCATTTTTTCCTTTAACTTTCTTCTCAGCATAAAAATAGCATGGGTTATTGGGGGGGGGCAAATCAACATTGAGGGGGCCAATATCAACATTGGTGGGGCCATGGCCACCACAAAAGGATACAAATCGACGCCCCTGGTGCTATTGCGTTTTGAGTAAATGATGCACCATGCCAAGAACAAACAAAACACCAATATGAAATCATGTTCCCCATTCTCGAACCATAGTAAGAGCCTAAAAACAATATGAGACCCTAACACAATGGAGGCCACTTTCGGGAGCAGGAGGCCCACTTTCGACCTTGCCCCCTCCCCCAGGAAGAATTTCTTGGCAACGCCACTGCACGTGTCAGCGACAAATATGTTAGATAGCTCATAGCTGCACTCAACATGTACGGGCTAAAAATAGCCGACAAAGAATCTGTGACAACACTGCATGTTGCATAATTCCGTGAGATTTGGAGAACAGTATTACCAGCAGACCGAAGGCCGTGACTGGCCGGTAGGGGACATACTAGTGCTAAAAGCGGACATCCGCTCTGCGGATGCGCAATTTCTTGCGAAAATATTCTTGATTCGGTGGGAATAGTGGCGCTTTTGGCGCAATCATTGGCGCATGACATAGATTGTTTACGTTTTCGCCACAGAATGAAGCTTGATGGCATCATATTCCTTTTGTTGTAGGCTAGGTAATATGGAAGTATGACCACTTCAGTCCAAAACAATAACATTTAGAAGTTACACCTTTGATACTGATGACATTAGCTGTATCAGGATTTGTGGATGGAAACAGAGACACAAGCCTCGTAATATTGCATGTGCTTTCACAGCGAGGGATGCCTGAGTGAGAAATGTACCTCGTCATGTGTTTTATATTAGATTACATTTTCGAAATTCCAAATAATATTATGAGAAACTTCCCCAACTATCACAACATCTCAGAATCATTATAGAAATGTTTGAACATTCAAAATTGACCATACTCATTATCAAACTGAGGATAGCCACCATTCATCCTACAATCCTAGTATTTGAATGCTAGCTTGCTGGATATGCATACTCTGTCTGGATACCTACATGTTTAAGTTCTGAAGCAGTATTCTGATTTGTTTCATTTGGATGCCACATACAAATGATATGCCTAGGCTTGTCCTTTGTTTTACAAAATTATAGTAATATACGTACAGACCATACATGTGATGTTTAAGAGGAAACATTTGGTGCAAGAATGCACAAATTCCAGTATTGCTGTGCTTTAGGGTATTCAGAGCACTTGTTTTGCATGTATTTTAACTCCATAAAGAAAACAGGGGATACGTTTCGTTAGCTTCGGTTATATTAGGTTTTTTCTGTGGAAATTCTTTAGATTATTTTTGTCATTTCAATTTTTAGATAACCAATAAATTATCCTGTAATTGCCTACATTTCAGGTGGCAGGCAATAAATGGGCTTTGAGTGGGGTAATATTCCAAGAATAATGACATTAGGAAAGGAAAGGGAACATAACTAAACCCAGAGCTCTTGGCCGAAGAAATCGTCTTAAAAGCTAAATGACCAATGCAGTTGATGTACCCAAAAGCCCAAATCATCTTAAAAATGCTTTTAAAATGGTATTATTGCAGTTTAAGGTAACCATGACAAGTTTTACACCCATTTCACCTCCATGAAACATATAGTTTTCTTCAAAAACTGTTCAGGCTAGGTTAGCTAGGTTTGGTTTTTTACATTGAAAATGTGTGCACAAAAAATTGTTAGAAATTTTATGTTTAAAGAAGATTCCTTTCTTGCACGGAAGATTAGGCTAGGTGATTTTTGGTTATGTTACATTTTTTTGTAGTTTCAATGTTACTTGCGGAATATCATGTTATATGATATATTACCCAACTCAGCACCCCCTTTCTCGCTGTTATTTTGCATCCCGACTGAAAAGTATGCATTTGCAAAGGAAATAAGTGGTCACATCATAACCATTGCACTGGAAAAATAAATTTCAAGACATCAAGTATTTCTTTAAATGGCAAGACTACCGTTGATTATTTTTTCTGAACGTTTTTCCCAATTTAAGAACATAGCCTAGCCTGTTTTAAATTTTATTTTTTTACTTTAAAAAATCCATATTTTGCAAAATGATAAAACTTAACCTAACCAAACCTCATACCTTTGTTTGCTTTATGGAGGTAAAGTGTGTGGTAGACTTCCCTTATATATATCTTAAGTTAAAATAAACTCAATTTTGGAGGCATCTTTCATCTCAAGGGCAGATTAGGGTAGGTTTGATTGGGCTGGGTTAGGCTTTATTAATTTGGATAATTAAAAAAATAAACAACAATGGTTTTATATTTTTCCTGTTCTTATTTTCCTAAAAGGGACATGAGGCTTGGTTAGGTTCCCTTAGGCTACATTATTAAGCTTGTTAGGTTGTATGTTATTTAGGGTTACTCAGGCCATGTTATGATAGCTCATTTTAGCATGCATTTTACGTTATATTAACTGAATCAAAGGACATTTTTGGTATTATTTTGCTTGTCAACTGAAGAGTAAGTATTTGCACAGGAAATGAGTGTTCACATTGTCCTAGTCATGTTAACAAACATTGCATTCGAAAAATTCCAAGAATTAAAAAATTACTCTAATGCGCAAATTTAACAAAGTTTTGTCTTACAGTAAAATATGAGTGGTCTGGGACAATGCAGTTTGACAAGGAAGGTACCTGCAATCATGAGCTGGGAAGTATTTTGTGAAACATGGTCATGCATCTTTGGACAAAGGATCTATCTGTTGTGTTCCAAAGTGATTTTGTGTTCAATGGAAATATCAACCTATACTGTAAAATGTAGTTGAAACTGGGGCATTTGAGCAAATGCAAAAAAAAATCAAGAACTGTTTGGTAATTTTTGTTACATTGGCTTGAGATGTTTCAACCAGGTTTTTTGGATCATTCATCCTCATAAAAATTAGGAGTAGATGTTATGATTTAACTCCATAGCTCATTGGTCCTGCTAATTAATTCACAAGGAATAAATACTTTTTTTTAAAAAACTGCAAGTCACAATACCTATGGTATGTATAAATATTGTAAATATGTTTTTTTTCCTTTCAAGTAATTTTGTAATTCTTGAATTTTTCCCAATGTAATATTTCGAAAGGTAGTTAGCATGATCTGACCACTCATTTCCTCTGCAATTTTATATTTCTCAATTTGCAGACAAAGTAACACCAAAAAAGGAACTTTGGGTTGGGTCATGTAGCATACCAAATAATGTTAAATAAAAGGAAAAATGCAACATAGTCTAGACTATCCTAGCATAGCTTCTAATGTAAGATAAAAATATCGAAAGATGGAGAAAAAATCAAACAATTTTTCCTAAAGTTTATGAAGTTTAAAAGCCTACCCTGACCTAACATAGCCTAAGCTGCTTTTGAAGAACAAAGGAGCTTGAACAAAAAAGCAATTTTTTGCAACTAAAAAATTTACTGCACCGAACTTAACCCATTTATTTGCTTCCGGCAGGTAAAAGGTGTCTAAAACCTGTCTTGTGAATACATTAAAGCACAATAATACTGTACATACAGGTGGTGTTAATAAGAGAAAGTATTAATGATGCCATACACCAGTGTGGAATATTGTTCCCCCTTGGTTTGCCGTGCACCAAATCTGGAATGCTTCAGGCACTGGTGCTGGATGTGAGTATTCAGTAAATGTGTTGTTCAAGGCTGTTGCAGGATTTCAAGTAAAATCAAAACTAAATACAGTTATTACCATAATCATAACAAGGTGACCGCTCATTTCTGTCATGAATACCATATTTTCAATAGGCAAACGAAAGAATACAGAAAATTCAACTTTGTACGTTGCAATATATGCTGAAAATTGCAGTACAATGTTAGAAAAACCTAACCTACTGATGCTGGATCATTTGCTGCATGCTGATGTTTAATTTCTTCACCCTAATAATGTTGGATCCCTTGCTGCCTAGTGATGATTGATTGCATAAAGCCAACACATCGTTTTGTTGACTCATTGAGGAAAATGTTTGATTACCTGATATCATTAAGTCATCAAATCATAAAGTGATCAGGCTTAATGAGTCACATGAGCCCTCTGAATTAAGCCCACAAAGAAGAGGTACTATGCGACAAGAAAAAGGAAACAGACACACCCAAATCAATACCATACCCTCATTCCAAAGAAACTATCTACACCAATGTATTTAAAACGGTTCACTTGATATTGCGTAGCACACCCCTGGTATATATTTAGATACAATCGTCTCCATGAATACTATATAGCTCATACGCATGCATTTACTGCGAGGCTGCAAACACCGAATATTGGAAATTAGACGCCAGTAAGACGAGAGCAGAACTGAAGGTTCGCAAGTGCTGAGTCATCAAAGCGAACTTGTTTCATGCTCTTCCTGATTGCATTGTCATCGACCACCTTCACGTGTACCTCCGCACGCCTGACAAATTGTTGATGCTCATTTGTCGTGAGATTCCGGAAAACACAGCAACCGAATTCGTGCGAGCACTTCGAACTGTCGTTACCAGTCGAGCGAAGATTGTTGTAGACAAAGGTGCCGATGAGTGTTCTCGTCTTTATGTGCGCGATAGGCAGAAGATTCTGCAGTTCCTTACAGAAACTGGCACACTCCTTGAATTTCTCGGGAAAACACGCTGCCAACATATAAAGCTCTTCCTCGTAAAATACGTTCAGTACCTCGACCTTCTAAAAAGTTAGGTGAACCGAAGCGTTGTTGAGAATGACGCCCAAACTTTGAGCAAAATGTTTCTCGCTGTCTACCAAGCATGTATGGTTACGCCGTACTTGCACATCATGGTAAATCATGCCCACCAAGTCATCAGCAAAATCGGGCCTCTGGGGACATTTGACCAACAAAGCGAAGAATACCTCAACCACAGAGTAACGGCCACCTTTTTCTGGTACAAACCTCAAAGACGGGCCGAAACATATTCTACAACGCTATAGCAGAGTACTTAGGAGCATACAGGCTCCTTAGTACTCTGCTATACTAAGGAGCCCTATAATGCCCAAGTATAATATCCAGCATCGGGGATGGCGATCTCATTACAGCGAAGGCATATTTATAACTGCACAGTGTTAATACTTTTATTCAGATACGTACGAATGTCGAATGCCTGCAACCATTCAACCGATTTCAAACGCCTTTTGTGCCAGCTCTCTCGACGATATTTCATCTATTTTCGGTATTCTTTGACAATATCTATGTTAGTATCATTGGCTAGTTATATAGCTATTATCATTAGTAATTGCAAGTACACTTAGTAAATCGGTGTTTATGAATGTGGTGTACTAATTGTCTGACATCGCTTGTCTTTGTGCAGGTCTTAGTGAATGTCGGAGACTCGTTTCTGAGTGAATGGAGTTTCTGAATACATGAACGTTCGTTCTGAATGCATTATTGTGTAAGCTTCGAATGTTTTGCTCCTTCTAGTTCTTCGGTTCCACTGCCCATTGTTGTTCTGGCCGCCCAATGCCGAATCACTATTAGCTGCCATGACTACCCAACGATTTTGATTTCGTGAAGACCATCTGATTTTAGGTTGAACGCTTTACTGATACTTGTTTTCAGGTTCCGAAACATAATCAATTCCTAACGGCTAAGCTGGTGCCTGGGGTCCCCTAACCCATCATTCGGCCCTTTTATTTTTCAAGTTCCAAATACAATCATTTCAAAGTTAAGGGTAACTACTTCCGCCACTCGAGTGCGTCGGTGTTCCCTTAGATCAGAGCTTCAGCTGCGCGGAGGTCTTTAGGGGAGGTGCTCGAGTAGTAACCGTTCAGAATGATGTTCTCGGACCACTCGTGTGGATTGAGCAAGGTGTCAACATTCCTTTTACCCAACTATGACTGAATAAGCCGTGACAGTTGGCCACTCCCGAGGCAGCTCAGCGTCTTGATAAATCCAAAGGCTGTGGGATCTCACCAACCTTCAAGTCGTGGCGGGGCGCCGGTCTTGTGAGCGTTCCATTGAATAACAGCAATGCCCCCACTTTTTAGCAATTGCATGGACTTTTGACGGCATCATGCATGGGTGTCGTGACGGACTTTGGATGGGGTTGAGACGGCACGAAAGGGGTTTTTGGTTATTTTTCATGCAAAACAATTCTGCTAAATACTCAATCATTCTTATATTGTTAAATTGCATAAAGCTTGCAGCGACCAGTGCTCTACTATTACCAGTACTACTAGACTCATAGGGCTCTAATATGCTATGTTGGCTGGGATATGTTGGCGTGCCCGCTCCCAGAGTCACTCAACATTCTCACTCTTAGAATTTCTAGTGGGTCGGAGTATGGTGGGCTTGGATGGTAGGGCATCCGTCAAATTACGTATCCCCTTAGTCAAAGTTCCCCAGTAAACCACGTCCACCAGAGGCGTAGGAACGTCTCAAAAATGTGTGTGTGGGGGGGGGGGGGGGCAAACCCATTTGTGAAGTTGATTCTTACGATGCATCGCCATAGCATTAATGTTAAACATTCATGAAAAGTGGGGGGCCATACCTCCTCCCCCTGTTCCCACACCTATGATGTATGTCCCACACCTATGATGTATACCCGTCTTCTCGATGTCCGTGGATTCAGGAACGGTGGAAGTGGCGAGGGCAATGGGGATTATCCAAGGGGGATTATGGATCATGGCAATGGGGATTATCTCGGTTATCCAAGGGGGATAACCGAGCCATGTACCCTAAGATGGCCGAATTTGTAGCTAAGTCGGGTTTATGGACGATATTTGAAAAACAACAACCATTCTCTGTTTGGGATATTGTTATAATGCCATGTTCGGGTTCTACCGTATCGAAATATGAGTATTATTTTAATAGGCGTTAATTTGTACACCACTCGAGCCGGCTCAAAACAGGCTTGCTGTACCCACACTCCACGGTGAAGACGGAGACAAATATCTGCCTTCGCATGTGGGGATCTTAGCATCATCTATATGATGCTGCTTGATAAATAATGCATTTAAGACAAGGTTTGTTCCATGCGAAATAATAAAAATAATTAAGCCAAGTGCCGACGTTCATCAATCACTTAATCACTCGCTTCCCACGATCATCGCGCCATGTGCATGTAAGGAGTTCTTTAAACACTAGTGGTGTTAAAATAATTGTATTATACACCAGCGCCCTTATTATCTGCAACAAATCGACACTGTCCTCACTTAAAGACATCGTTGCGATGTTATTTCATCTTTAATCAACTTTGACGATGCATAGCGGCAGTGTCAGTTGTTCAGGAATACCTTCATTGAAACGAGTGATAAGTTCTGAGGAAGTCCCGGGGGGAATTTTTAGTTAGTAGCATCCTTTGGTCAAAAATATTCAATTTCACATGCGACCACATCATGCTTCTGGCATTCCCCATGCTAAACCTATGCGGAAATATGGGAACATATCAACTTTATAACGATATTGACGAACACTAATGGCCGTTATACAGGGATCTAAGTGGTATCAGCTGATATAGAAATGATGAATGTATCCAGCACACCTGGGGAAAAATCTCGAGATAGCATACTTTCTTTGTGTTTGACAATTATCTTCAAGATTTAACCTCTAGCGGCCGCGGCCGCCGTGCGACCCAATGGCATGCTTGCAGTTCGAATTTCCGCCGCTAAGTGCAGACGAAGCGCTAGCAGTAGCAGTAGCGTATGGTCCCCGCCCCAGTGGGGCGGGGACCATATTGGCGGTGGAGAGGTGCGATGGGGAAAGCTGACCATCTGGGCGGTGGGGAGGTGGGGAGGGGAAAGCTGGCCATCTGGGCGGTGGGGAGGTGGAGTGGTGGGGAGGGGGACAGCTGGCCTAGGGAGTGGTTAGGTGGCGGTGGGAAGGTGCGGCGGGGCAGGCTTGCCTAGGGAGCGGGTAAGCCCACCATCTTGGCGGTGGGGAGGTGCGGAGGGGAAAGCTGGCCATCTTGGCAGCGGGGAGGCGGAGAGGGCAAAGCTGGCCATCTTGGCGGTGGGATGTGGAGGAGGGACATGCTGGCCGTCTTGGCGGTGGAGACGTTTCGGGGTGGGGGCACGCTGTCCTATGGACGCTAAGTAGCAATCGAGGGGGAGGGGCCGGCCTAGGGCCCTCCCCCTAGCCGACCATCTTGGTGGTGGGGATGTGTTTCTTCGGTGTGGGGGGAGGGGGGAGAAGGCTGTCCGTGGGGTTCAGCTAAATAGCGGTGGGTAGGTGAAGTGTAATTCAATACGTAATGCAATTTAAACGCCTGACTGGAGGACGAGCGAGAGGGAAGAATAACATTTTCTACACTTATCTTCTACATCTTAGAATAACACGCGATGCTATTTGACGATATCGTTACGCAATTTTGTGCATATCAACTGAATTATCCGACTAATGTATCCGACAGATGATGGGCCGCCAGATACATGCCATTTGTTCGCAATGCCGTCTTTGAGCTGACCGCAAGTCTAGGGCCTCTGGCTGATCTGAATGAAGGCATACGAAGCTGCAGCGGTTTGGCTTGTCATCCGGGTGGTTAGTTGCGGCGTGCAGTACAAGTATTGTTCCATCCACAGTACACAAATATCAGTTAAGCCGTACTTGGTTTATGATATTATAAAACTACGATATGAGTTATTTCATTATTATATTTAAACCACTCGCCTACGGCTCGTGGTTGAAATAAAGTGTTACAATCACGATTAGTTTAATACAGCTCCTCGGGTTTCATACAGCTTGGTAGCAGCTCCTAACATGGAGCTTTAATGTTTGTTTTCGACTCATTGCGAGACATACTGCAGGATTTATAAGGACAATAAACGCCATCTGGAATGATGCTTTCTTCAACACTTTCTGGAAAATGTTGGGGTCTCCTAGCGTCCCAGTCATCAGATGCAAAGTATTGAATCTTTTTTCTAGTGTTTTCTCTGATCTGTTCCGATCGGAACGGCATAATTGGGACCAGAATACTTACCCCCCTCCCCCAACCACCACCACACCAGAATACTCTCCCCCCCCCCCACCACCACCACCACAACACCAGAGTACTTACCCCCCACACACCACCACCACAACTCAGACTCAAGTGACGGGCTGCCTCTAACTGGCGGCGTTTGCTCCATCATAACTTGTGTGAGTGCAGGAGACGCCTTTTAGCTGTTAACTCGGGTTTCGCTACAAATTGCGTGTTTCATGCAGTACAACTTTCCCTCCCTGCCCTGTTGTCTGTTTACCCCAACCATTGAACCAATCAAATGCCAGTTGTTTAGATTGATGACTGTAGTCATGTGCAAGTGTTTTTTTCTCGCATTTGAGTGCTTCGTTCCCGACCAGTCATGCAGGAGCCCACTGTCGTCATCTGGTTTTCGTTTAACATGTCGCTTCCAGGTACCTGTATTTCACCATGAAGGCGAATACAGAGGCTCACGAAGGCGGGACCGAGAATCTTCTCTGTGCGAGACAAGCTCGACACAATGCCATCGGACGCAAAACAGAGCAGAGAAAGCCGAATGAAGACCATACTCCGAGCGCCGAGGCACACTGGTAGCGGCCGAGCCATAGCCACCGCTTCTCTAGTCGTCGTAGCCGTATTTGCCGTAGAGGTAGTTGTAGCCGCCATGGCCGGGGTAGCCGTACCAGCCATAGGGGGAGCCGTAGATTCCGCTATAGCTATTGGACCAGGGTGATCGACGGTAGCGTCCGTGATGTCCGTGACGTCTGTAGCCGCCGTGGTGGCCTCCTCTGTACCCGTAGCCGCGGTGGCCGTAGTGGCGCCTGTGGCCGTACTTGTAGCGGCTTCCATAACTACAATGGACGGCCACCACTGCCACCATGGCAACGAGCAGAAACAGCTGAAAATAACAAACCACGGAAGAAACATGAACGACAGAAAGATTATCTTTTTTATCATCGACACTAAACTTTTTAGCAGTTACAATTGCAGCTACAGTACTTCAGTGTCCTAATCGTAGCACAAATACAAAGCATGCTCAGACAAGGCAAATGTCCGTATGGTCCATTCGATGCATCACCAAGTCCGGTCAGTGTAACCAAACCTCCATACCGTCCGGCTGCGGGCGAAAAACACTGCGCGACAATTGAACGTCGAACCCAAGACGTTTCCGACCCAATGCATTGTGCACTGTACACCTGTACACTATACACTATACACTCACCAACAGCCTGGCGTTCATGGTGAGAAGCTGCGGCTACGACTTCGGAAGCTGAAGTTGTGGTGCTGACTGCCCGCCACGGCGCGTTTATATGGCGCGCCAACAGCGCCGTGACCCGAGCCGTGACTGGGGCGTGGCCCACATTTTGCACACATCAGTGCGATTTTGCAGGATGTGGGCGTGCCTCCCGTGATGCCGCTCACGGCTTACTTGTTACCCAGCGCCGCGACGGCTGGCTGTTGTTATGAGGCATGAGTGTGACTCTTCCACAACGTAGTTGTGTACCCTCGCCATTGAAGGCGTGACTTTGTGGGAAGACAGGCTTGGGAGTTCGACATGCTTGGACTGTGACACGAATCTGCACTATCCATGTCGCCATGAGAGAAGGTGCCCCAGCATAATACGTTGGACTTAAAAATTTGACATTTGCCGGTCACGTGATTAGGTTATGGCAAGTGGGCGGCAGCCGGTTTGCCCCGAGGCGGGTATCCGTTCGTCACAATGGCAGTCGGCCGCGTGGTGGACATCGTGGAAATCGTTTCTTCACTATCCAACATGCTTGAAAAGAGTAAAATCTGCATGCGAACACATTGCCTTTCCGGGAGGGTTTTGAGTTGTGGGAACCTGACCTATCTTACTGGCTACCTCTCCCGCCTTCGGGACCTCCCTTGTGTCCGGAGGGCCTCCTAGCACGATGGATGGGTAGTTGGGAATTTGGGAGCGTTAGCTGCTTCGTCTATATTGCGCCCATCACTAATATGCTAGAAGTACTTCAGAAGATAAAGCGAACTATGTACAAAGACAATGACAAGTAATGCGAATCCACTACAGCAGTAATCAATACAATCGGAAGCGGTCAGTTGTGTTTTAAACAAAAACATTGAAGAAAAAGTCAACAGTGCTACACCGGCGGGAAGGGGGAAGCTAACTTAGCCTATGCCCACCCTATGGACATACACCGCGTGCATTTTGAGGAAGTTGAGGAAGCTTAGAACGTGTGATATATCCACGTCTGGGTCCTCATCAAATATATCGCAATACCAGATTTATTAAATATATCTGGTACCGGGGTGAAAAAGTTTTCACGGCGTTCGGTGCGCATCATCGAGCTGGAAGCGTATACAGCTAGAGGATTGTATTCATCCACAAAACCTGATTACCTTAGATGCACCCGGACATCACCCGCATTTTTCACCTTGGGGCTCTGGGTCTGCATTGTACAAGTCTATTTGGTGCCCAAACATCGCTGATAGAATCGCATGGAACGTTGACAATCTGCAGAGGGGTAGTGAGCACTTTGCAATATGGTTCACTATCAATACTCCCCATCAGGGAGCGCGCATCCCCCAATGGAACACACAGATGGCAGATTGGCCTGGTGCTACACATTCTTGTCTTCTTGACTGCACCACGCTCGACGGAGACGCCAACATTCTGACAAATCAGACATCACATCAGCCTGAAATTCATCAGTCAAAACTTGTAGTCCGCTAACTTCCATATACCATCGGCGTATCCTAGTCCCGTGGTGGGCGAATGCGTGTAAGACTACTATCAAGGAACGGAAAAGGCATTCAGATGTGTCGACAAATCATGTACAACAGCAAACCGCCTGAATTATAAGCACGCCAAGGCGAAGGCAACGCGAATTGTCACACAGGCGAAACGCTCCTCGTGGTCAAAGACATGAACAGCATAAATATATTCTCTCCTGTCGGCAGGTGTAGCGGCGCACCCGGTGACTCAATGGTCGGAGCCCGGCTGCGCCGACGCCTGTCTCGGGATCCGTCGCACAGCTTGCAGACCCACTAAAAGTCGCCGACGTTTGTGGAACCGATTTGGAGAAGCGCTGGTGTGAAGGATGCCAACTGCCCAGATTTATACGCCACAAGGCGCGGGAAGCGCGCAAGCCGGTTTCTCTTTTCACTTCATCTGATCTATCCTACAACGATACTTTTACTGACACGGAACTTCGGCAAGCTTTGCCAAAAGGTAAAAAGAGGCACTGCACCTGGTCCGGATCTTATGTACAATGATATGTTGAATGACTTACACCACCGTTCACTATGTAATTTGTTTAACTCTTAGTATGATATGGACTATCGGTAATTACCCTGATAGATGGCGCGAGGCGATTGTAATTCAAATTTTTCAAGATGACAAAGCCTGTACGGATCCGCTACCTTCTAGTTGCCCATGTATTTGCCATTTGGACAACAGAAAATGCGTCTTAAAAGCTGAGAGAACCATTCAAACAGCTCTAGACCAAATCGCAAAGTGGTGCAAAACATGACGTTTCATCCCGTCCGCAGAAAAATCGGCCACAGTCGCATATGTAGTCGTCTCCGCTCAACACCCACACCACGACTTAAAATCGATGGCAAAGCCATCGAACAGGTCACAATTTTCAAGTTCTCCTGAGTAAATTTGGAAGAAAACGTATCTTCAACACACACACACAGACACAGACACGCACACACACACACACACACCACTTCCATCTCGAAGAGATGTGCGAAGAGCGTCAACATACTCAGTGCACTTGCAGGCGCAGACTGGGACGGAGACGGGAAAACACTGTTGCGACTCTACAAATCAATCATACGACCCATCCTAGAATACGACAGCATCGGCCTTGCCACCATTTCAGATAACCAGAGCAAAAAGTTAGAAACCATTTAAAACAACTGCATCAGAGCAGCCCATAGCGCCACACCGATAGCCAGTCTTCCGATGGACTCAAACATGCCTCCACCCCAATTCAGGAGGATAGAACAGCTGTGCCGATACCACTTTAAAATCAAACACGTTAAAAATAATCCGGCACAGCGCTGCTATGCGCCTGACAGATACGACAAGAGCCGATTTGGGCGCAAACTCCAACCATACAGCATTAAAATTGCCACGAATCTCTCAGATCTTAACCTCACAATGCCAACTACTGCATCTCGACCGCGCACTAGGCCATTCTGGACTCTCAGTGAACCAAAGGTCGAGTACTTGCTCTAGGAAAAGAAATCCACTCTCACATCGGCGGAAAATCTTGGCGCCTTCCACAAATTCGCCGATGACAACAATCACAAAACACTAGTATTCACGGATGGGTCGAAACACGGGACAAAGGTAGCCATCGGCATCACTGGACCAGGCCTTCGACTTTCCAAGCGACTACCGAATGACTTCTCCATCTAGTCCGCTGAACCAAAGGCCATTCCAGCCGTTATCTGCATTCTCATGAGGCGTAAAGCTAGAAACGTATTATTTTGCTCAGACTCCAAATCCGTCCTTCAGTTAATTAGCAACACCCACGACTGTCCACAGCACGTCATTGATAGAATCCAACAAATCGTGGCCCATAACGTAAACATAAACTTCTCCTTCCTCTGGATTCCGGGCCACGCCAACATGCCAGGTAACGAAGAAGCAGACCGGCTCGCAAAGCAAGCCTTAGCATCGAACACTTACCCAAGCTGGAATATTCGGTAGACGATTGCAAATCACTGCTACAACGCCACATTCGCCAACGCCAACAGAACACATGGACACAACACAGCTCAACACAACACAAATAAAACCACACCCTCGCAATCAAACCAACGATAGGCACATGAAGCACCTGAAATCAATCTCACCGACAAAAGGAAGTCATCCTCACTAGACTTAGAACTAGTTGCACCAGGCTAACACAGCCCCAACTAGAGGATGGCCAATATACAACACCTCCCTGCAACACCTCAACACCACATTAAGTATAGGTCACATCCTGCTATACTGTAGCAGCTTTCACGCTCAAAGACAACTACTCATGGCCTTCTGCCAAAAATAGGGCAGCACCATGTCGCTTCTATCGCTTCTGTGTGACAAGCACACATAACTTCTTCAATTGCTGTTTGAATATCTTTCCGCCACAAAACTAGCAGGAGCACCGCAAACACCACGCCACCAACACTCCCTTCAACAGGCAATGTCTGCTCGCGATAAACTAATAGGAAGCACACAAATAATGGTCATCCCCAAATGGCATCGTACGTGCATGAGCCGATATAATTTCCTATAAAAAAATAAATGGATACCTAGCAGTGCCGCCTAATGTAGATGATCCGACTTGCTTTTGAAAAAAAAAAACCGTAAGACAACTGCTCAAAGGTACAGCGGACGTAGATGAGCCAAATTGCCAAACACCGTACTAATCCCACTGACAACCCTGCATGGCATGCTTAGACTAATCCTCTAAAACAAATAACACACGGCGGCCGGCGTGATAGGTGGTGTGGACAATTACCTCCTTGTCCGCACGGCAAAGTTGCCTCGGTGCTCGTCGACAAGAGTAGGCTAATGCCGGCACCTGGCAAGATCAACTTTCTCGCCACTCTCAAAATCCCCACCCCAGCTACAAATTATTTCGTGGAGGAGCAAAGTAAAACTAAAACCATTTGTCCACCCGGGAGACGTCCTCCACCCAGCCACCACATTCCGCACCAAAAGCATCACACACACTCTAACGTAACTTCACTTAATGTGAATATACACTTGCCTTCCCTAGTGGAAAAATCCTACAGGATTGTCCTGCACAATTGTGCAGGACAGCGTCTTGAGGGATCCTGCAGGATTATGTGTGAGATATTGATACAAGGATACTACAGGATCCTGCAGGATCCTGCCCATAAATCCTGCAGGATCCTTCACATAAATCATGCAGCATCCTTCACATAAATCCTGCAGGATCCTTCACATGAATCCTGCAGGATCCTTCACATAAATCCTGCAGGATCCTTCACATAAATCCTGTAGGATCTAGGGCTGTCCTGCAGGATCATGCGCATAAATCCTGCAGAATCCTTCACATAAATCCTGTCATCCAGGACTGTCCTGCATGATTCTGCACATAAATCCTGCCGAATCCACTGTAGCGCCTAGGTGCGTGGACAGGTATAGGATCTGGGAAAGCCACCAGGGAGAAAAGGTACTATGGTGATGACAGGTAATGGATGAGAGGTACCGTGGTAGTGTTCAGGTAATGAAAGGAAGGTAATGCTGGTTAGTCTTAAGCCAGAGAGGTACTGTCGCCAATTGACACCCATGAAGTGTGCTATCTAAGCGTGGTCGACCTCCAGAGAGATGATCCCAGAGACACAAGACATTTATTCGTATGCCGGCACAATAGGTAACCGAACAGTTGAAGCCTGAAACCTAGTTATTACATTGAAGAACAAAGATATCGAAAAGTACATGCATTGGTGAAAGTGTACAGGTCAGTCAGTTGAGTGAAGTAGACAGCTATTATGGCAGATGGCTATTGGACACAGGGCATTAGATATAAGCAGAGAAACAAGCTATAGTTGACATGGTTAAGCACGATTAATGACACTGTCATCTTACATCAAAGGGTGAACCTTAAGTACACCACATCGTCTAATAGATGGCAGCACTCATGCACAGCAGTCAACCACCAAGCATGCTGGTGCTCTCACTCGTGCTCCGCTACACCACAACTGTCCTGCAGGATCCATCACATAAACCTTGTAGGATCTAGGGCCATCCTGGAGGATCATGCTCATAAATCCTGTAGAATCCTTCACATAAATCCTGTCAGATCTAGGGCTGTCCTGCATGATCCTGCACATAAATCCTACAGGATCCTTCACATAAATCCTGTCGCATCCAGGGCTGTCCTGCAGGATTCTTTACATCAATCCTGTTGGATCCATGACCGTCCTGCAGGGTCCTGCATAAAAATTGAATGGGAGCCTACCGGATCTTGTGGTACCCTGCATATAAATCCTACAGGGTTCTGCACATAAATCCTACACGTTCCTGAACATAAATCCTACAGGGTCCTGCACGTAAGTTTTGCTGGATCCTGCATGTGAATCACACTGCATCCTGTACCTGAATGGTACATGACCCTTCATGGTTTTGTGAAGGATCTTGCATGATTATTGTCAGAATTCTGCACAATAAACCATATGATCGTGTACAGCACTCCAACCTTCTCGGAGGGGTGCCTCTTCCCGGCCGAAGGGGCGCCAGTTTCCCTACCAAGATATGTTACTGAAAATTGCATCACATCAAACCTTTAAGACGGACCTGAATAGATATCTGTAAAGTCCTGCAGGACAGTCATGCATGCCATTGGAATCCTGCAGGACAGTCATGCATGACATTACAATCCTGTAGGACAGCTTTCTATATTTCTCAAATCCTGCAGGGTTGTCCTGCAGGATCGCATGTCTGTGCAGGAGTGTCTGCGGAAATGTGCAGGATCCTGTAGGATCGTGGGGATTTTCTGAGAATCCTGTAGGACTTTTTCACTAGGGTTAGCGTTGCTAGCAAAACACACTCGCTTTAAAAGCGGCGCAAATGACCTTTATGGTTCGGCACGTTTCTTAGTATTACTCCCCCCCCCTCCCCCACACGCCGTACGGATCTGGTGGGCTACCGGCCAATTGCTCTTGCATCCGGTCTTTCGAAGCTATTGAAGAAACGATAAATACCACACTTATTTGGTATGCTGAAACAAATTCAATTCTTGCCAAAGTCCGGTGCGGTTTCCGACGCAGCAGAATCATGCGTGATCATCGCATGGCATTGGACACTACTGTATGCAGTATTTTGCAATATTAGTCACTTCCTGCTCTGCCTCGACAACCTTGATAGGTGGAGCTTCACAAACGATGCACGATTTTCTACCACCAAAACAAAATGCATACATTTCTGTCGCAGACAACGCTCACGCAGACACATTATTTTGTTCATGTACCGACGCGGAATTGTTACTCGACAAACGTCCAACATACTCACCACATATCAAGAATCTAAAAGACAGATGCTTTAAGCGCATGGACAATATTTGTGTGGCCTGTCGCACCAACTATGCCAGTGATAGGGCAGCATTATTTCGCTTATCCGGTGCTCTCGTTCGCTTCATTCTTGCCTACTCGGTTGTTGCACTCTCCTCCGTAAAGGAGACCCGGATACTGTTCACCATGCTTGTGTTCGTATTTCCAAAGGGGCTTTTCGCACTTACCGTAGAGCATGCCTTTCAGTCGAATCAGATCAACCCGCACTAGATATCCGCCGAAGAGTTTGACACTGAGATGCGCCCTTCGTATCTGACAATTCCCCCACCAGCCATCACACGGTGCCACGTTTTATGGCCACCTGGTGCAGCATTTCTTGTCTGGTCGTCGATCCTCAGCAAGACCAGTTTGTGTGTACGTGTCTCAGCGGGTGATAGATGGTCGGTCTGTCGTTCCGCGACAGATCGACCAATGCACGGCACCCCATACATTTTGATTGAGACCAACATTTGCTCACATGATAGTTTTTGGCTCTGTATAGGGCTGTGCAATTTTCAGCCTGATTCGGCCAACGTTTTTTTAGCTATAGCCTCCGGCATTATTTTGAGGTCAAATAACATGGGTTGGTTTGACAATGGATATCTCGTGAATAATATGCGGAAGGGATGGCAAATTATATACATAGTTCAGAAGAAAAAGGATTAACTGAAACATTCCCGAAATAAAATATCACTATTTCCTACATTTTAACTTGTGATCTCATGACGTCGTGACCTCCCGTGGCCCATCGAAATTAACAAGTTTGACGGCGGAAATAAAAGTGGGCATGATTTCGCTGACCAAACAAAAAAAAAGTGCGTTCTTCTTATAAATATCAGATAGGGCCGCTTTCATGACATTTTGCGTTTTTGCATTTTCCGGGTAAGACGGATTTCGTGAAAGCATTCTTCCATTGGAAAGCTTCATGAAGTAGAACATACATACATATGATTGGAAAACGTTTGTTAAAAAAAAACATTCATACCTTTTTAATGTAGATCTCATAGTTTCCCTTTGAAGCCATTACGAATCTAGTCACCGATAGGCCACCAATGGGTTGATTTACGCGTAGCGACGCAATTGAACTTCGGAGTAACTGAGATGTATTGAATAACATCAAACATAGAAACAACGCAACCCATCCCAGTTAAATCAGGCTCTATTGCCTACACATTGCATCTGGCGCGATAGGTAGGTACCTAAAGCAAACATGAAGATCACTTTGTGTCAGCGATCAAGTGTTAGACAGGTTAATCATTTGGTGCTGAAGAAAAAGCATTGCGTCTCTGTGACTGTTGATGCTACGTGTTGAAGGCAAATAAGAGCCGAGCTGTTTATCTCGCGTATGTCTTCCCTCCCACCCCATCCGTACTTCATCATTTTTCTTCTCAACGATGCATAATATGTCACAGTTTCTCTTCATTATCGATGAGATATATATCGCCAAAGCTACCCTTGTTGTGTGGCCTCAAAATAGTGCCGTCGGCTGTAACTCTGAAATCGTTAGTCGGAACGGGCTAAGACTTGTTCAGGCTTGTTCAGAGCACAAGAATACCCTTTACACAAATTTTGGTCCAAATACAAATTTACTGGGTGTAAAATGTGAACATATTTGGTCGATCTGTCGTGGAACGCACCAGATGCGCAGCTACCGCTTCAGCAAGTGGTGCATGCTGAAGCGGCCACAGTCGAGCCGTGTCCGGTGCCGCCTGTGGATGTCCAAATTTCACCAATGACTCAAAGGAAATTCCGAACCACCCCTGCTGACCACTTGTTTGTCCAGATATGCGCGGTATTTCCAAGTACTCCGATTGTTCCGTCTTCTCCGCCGTCTGGTCAAACACGCAGTCCGATGCAGGCGGCGCGTTTGTGAGTGGCGTGTGGCGTGATGAAGACAATGTGATGTGAGTGGCGTGATGAAGACACTGTGATGTGAGTGGCGTGATGAAGACAATGTGATGTGAGTGGCGTGATGAAGACAATGTGATGTGAGTGGCGTGATGAAGACAATGTGATGTGAGTGGCGTGATGAAGACAATGTGATGAGTGGCGTGATGAAGACAATGTGATGTGAGTGGCGTGATGAAGACAATGTGATGTGAGTGGCGTGATGAAGACAATGTGATGTGAGTGGCGTGATGAAGACAATGTGATGTGAGTGGCGTGATGAAGACAATGTGATGTGAGTGGCGTGATGAAGACAATGTGATGTGAGTGGCGTGATGAAGACAATGTGATGTGAGTGGCGTGATGAAGACAATGTGATGTGAGTGGCGTGATGAAGACAATGTGATGTGAGTGGCGTGATGAAGACAATGTGATGTGAGTGGCGTGATGAAGACAATGTGGTGAGTGGCGTGATGAAGACAATGTGATGTGAGTGGCGTGATGAAGACAATGTGATGTGAGTGGCGTGATGAAGACAATGTGATGTGAGTGGCGTGATGAAGACAATGTGATGTGAGTGGCGTGATGAAGACAATGTGATGTGAAAAATGTGAGTGGCGTGATGAAGACAATGTGATGTGAGTGGCGTGATGAAGACAATGTGATGTGAGTGGCGTGATGAAGACAATGTGATGAGTGGCGTGATGAAGACACTGTGATGTGAGTGGCGTGATGAAGACAATGAAGACAATGTGATGTGAGTGGCGTGATGAAGACAATGTGATGTGAGTGGCGTGATGAAGACAATGTGATGTGAGTGGCGTGATGAAGACAATGTGATGTGTGAGTGGCGTGATGAAGACAATGTGATGTGAGTGGCGTGATGAAGACAATGTGATGTGAGTGGCGGTGGCGTGATGAAGACAATGTGATGTGAGTGGCGTGATGAAGACAATGTGATGTGAGTGGCGTGATGAATGATGTGAGTGGCGTGATGAAGACAATGTGATGTGAGTGGCGTGATGAAGACGTGCGTTGAAGACACTGTGATGTGAGTGGCGTGATGAAGACAATGTGATGTGAGTGGCGTGATGAAGACAATGTGATGTGAGTGGCGTGATGAAGACATTGATGTGAGTGGCGTGATGAAGTGAGTGGCGTGATGAAGACACTGATGTGATGTGAGTGGCGTGATGAAGACAATGTGATGTGAGTGGCGTGATGAAGACAATGTGATGTGAGTGGCGTGATGAAGACAATGTGATGTGAGTGGCGTGATGAAGACAATGTGATGTGAGTGGCGTGATGAAGACAATGTGATGTGAGTGGCGTGATGAAGACAATGTGATGTGAGTGGCGTGATGAAGACAATGTGATGTGAGTGGCGTGATGAAGACACTGTGATGTGAGTGGCGTGATGAAGACAATGTGATGTGAGTGGCGTGATGAAGACACTGTGATGTGAGTGGCGTGATGAAGACACTGTGATGTGAGTGGCGTGATGAAGACACTGTGATGTGAGTGGCGTGATGAAGACAATGTGATGTGAGTGGCGTGATGAAGACAATGTGATGTGATGGTGGCGTGATGAAGACAATGTGATGTGAGTGGCGTGATGAAGACACTGTGATGTGAGTGGCGTGATGAAGACAATGTGATGTGAGTGGCGTGATGAAGACACTGTGATGTGAGTGGCGTGATGAAGACACTGTGATGTGAGTGGCGTGATGAAGACAATGTGATGTGAGTGGCGTGATGAAGACAATGTGATGTGGGGGTGATGAAGACAATGTGATGTGAGTGGCGTGATGAAGACAATGTGATGTGAGTGGCGTGATGAAGACAATGTGATGTGAGTGGCGTGATGAAGACAATCTGATGTGATGTGAGTGGCGTGATGAAGACAATGTGATGTGAGTGGCGTGATGAAGACAATGTGATGTGAGTGGCGTGATGAAGACAATGTGATGTGAGTGGCGTGATGAAGACAATGTGATGTGAGTGGCGTGATGAAGACAATGTGATGTGGGGGGGGTGAAGACAATGTGATGTGAGTGGCGTGATGAAGACAATGTGATGTGAGTGGCGTGATGAAGACAATGTGATGTGAGTGGCGTGATGAGAAGACAATGTGATGTGAGTGGCGTGATGAAGACAATGTGATGTGAGTGGCGTGATGAAGACAATGTGATGTGAGTGGCGTGATGAAGACAATGTGATGTGAGTGGCGTGATGAAGACAATGTGATGTGAGTGGCGTGATGAAGACAATGTGATGTGAGTGGCGTGATGAAGACAATGTGATGAGTGGCGTGATGAAGACAATGTGATGTGAGTGGCGTGATGAAGACAATGTGATGTGAGTGGCGTGATGAAGACAATGTGATGTGAGTGGCGTGATGAAGACAATGTGATGTGAGTGGCGTGATGAAGACAATGTGATGTGAGTGGCGTGATGAAGACAATGTGATGTGAGTGGCGTGATGAAGACAATGTGATGTGAGTGGCGTGATGAAGACAATGTGATGTGAGTGGCGTGATGAAGACACTGTGATGTGAGTGGCGTGATGAAGACAATGTGATGTGAGTGGCGTGATGAAGACAATGTGATGTGAGTGGCGTGATGAAGACAATGTGATGTGAGTGGCGTGATGAAGACAATGTGATGTGAGTGGCGTGATGAAGACAATGTGATGTGAGTGGCGTGATGAAGACAATGTGATGTGAGTGGCGTGATGAAGACACTGTGATGTGATGTGATGTGATGAAGACGTGGTGTGAGTGGCGTGATGAAGACAATGTGATGTGAGTGGCGTGATGAAGACAATTATGTGATGTGAGTGGCGTGATGAAGACAATGTGATGTGAGTGGCGTGATGAAGACAATGTGATGTGAGTGGCGTGATGAAGACACTGTGATGTGAGTGGCGTGATGAAGACAATGTGATGTGAGTGGCGTGATGAAGACAATGTGATGTGAGTGGCGTGATGAAGACAATGTGATGTGAGTGGCGTGATGAAGACTGTGATGTGAGTGGCGTGATGAAGACAATGTGATGTGAGTGGCGTGATGAAGACACTGTGATGTGAGTGGCGTGATGAAGACACGTGTGATGTGAGTGGCGTGATGAAATAGTGGCGTGATGAAGACAATGTGATGTGAGTGGCGTGATGAAGACAATGTGATGTGAGTGGCGTGATGAAGACAATGTGATTGAGTGGCGTGATGAAGACATATGAGTGGCGTGATGAAGACAATGTGATGTGAGTGGCGTGATGAAGACAATGTGATGTGAGTGGCGTGATGAAGACAATGTGATGTGAGTGGCGTGATGAAGACAATGTGATGTGAGTGGCGTGATGAAGACAATGTGATGTGAGTGGCGTGATGAAGACAATGTGATGTGAGTGGCGTGATGAAGACAATGTGATGTGAGTGGCGTGATGAAGACAATGTGATGTGAGTGGCGTGATGAAGACAATGTGATGTGAGTGGCGTGATGAAGACACTGTGATGTGAGTGGCGTGATGAAGACAATGTGATGTGAGTGGCGTGATGAAGACAATGTGATGTGAGTGGCGTGATGAAGACAATGTGATGTGAGTGGCGTGATGAAGACAATGTGATGTGAGTGGCGTGATGAAGACACTGTGATGTGAGTGGCGTGATGAAGACAATGTGATGTGAGTGGCGTGATGAAGACAATGTGATGTGAGTGGCGTGATGAAAATGTGATGTGAGTGGCGTGATGAAGACATGTGATGTGATGTGATGTGGCGTGATGAAGACAATGTGATGTGAGTGGCGTGATGAAGACAATGTGATGTGAGTGGCGTGATGAAGACAATGTGATGTGAGTGGCGTGATGAAGACAATGTGATGTGAGTGGCGTGATGAAGACACTGTGATGTGAGTGGCGTGATGAAGACATTGATGTGATGTGATGTGAGTGGCGTGATGAAGACAATGTGATGTGAGTGGCGTGATGAAGACAATGTGATGTGAGTGGCGTGATGAAGACACTGTGATGTGAGTGGCGTGATGAAGACAATGTGATGTGAGTGGCGTGATGAAGACAATGTGATGTGAGTGGCGTGATGAAGACAATGTGATGTGAGTGGCGTGATGAAGACACTGTGATGTGAGTGGCGTGATGAAGACAATGTGATGTGAGTGGCGTGATGAAGACACTGTGATGTGAGTGGCGTGATGAAGACAATGTGATGTGAGTGGCGTGATGAAGACAGTGCCTGCTTTACCTGCTGGGTCTTCTGTTTTTACCGCGGAACTATTCGCAATGTGTGGTGTAGTTCTCGTTGGCTCGTGAAGTAGTCTAGGGTCGTGTAGTAGTAGTAAGGCGGCGCACGTGGCGTACGCACCGTGTGATTCCGGCCGCCGGCCGCGTGAGGCCGGCGACGGCCGTCCGCGCGGTGAGTCAGCGCCACCCGAGACCGAGTGACTGCGCCGGAACCGCCCGAGTCATGCGAGGTGTGGAGAGGGCCCCCGGCGCGGCCGGGGGACAGTCTGCTGTCGGCTCTGGCAATACACGGGTCCCGGCATACGGACGTTTTTCATTTTGGTCACTACAAGCTATTTCGGCCTTTTTGCTTTCTGTCTTACGATGCCGGGACCCGAGGTGGACGCTGTGGTGGACGACGCGGCAGTTGAGGCGTCGTCCAGTGGTGCAAGTGGACTCCGGCACTTCGACGCTCGGTGCGTTGCGGAGTACGACGGAGCGCCGAACGTGGTGGAGTGGTGGACGCGCATGGAGCTGCTGTGCGAAATGCGCGGGGTGGACGTCACCGCTGTGGCCCCGACGCGGCTGACGGGTGGCGCGTTTGAGGTGTGGGCGGAGCTGGCGGTGGAGGCGCGGCGGTCGGCGACGGCAGTTCGTGACGCGCTGTACCACGCCTTCGCGATGGATCGTCACACAGCGTACAAGACGCTCAAGGACCGACGTCTGAAGCCGGGCGAGTCCGTGGACGTCTACCTGGCGTCACTGCGTCGTCTTCTGGCCCTAATCGGGAGCGCAGGTGATGAGGCGTTGCTGACGTGCGCCTTCGTCGACGGACTACCGGCGGCCGTTCGTCAACTGGTTCGCGCGGGCGCGCGCGCCGAGCGGCTGGATCTGCGGAGCATCGTGGAGCGAACCCGCAGCGTCGTGACCGACGAGCCAGCGCAGGCCGCGGGCGTGCGTGCCGAACCGGACCCACGAAGTCCGGTGCCGGCCCCCGTACGGCCCGCTCGGCCGTCCGACGCTGCTGGACGTGCGGCGCGACGACTCACCTGGCGGCTGCCTGCCCGCGACGGGTGGGAAACGACGCGGGAGGCGTGCTGTCAGCGCCAGCGTCGTCTCCCGCGACGTGAGCGCGTTGCCAGTGGTTGTCATGGAGGTGGAGGGTGTTGCACGGCACGTGCTGGTGGACACCGGCTGTACCAGTGTGTTGGTATTCACGGGGTGTTGCACGGACTGGGTGCCGTGTTCAACGTGGGTTCGGCTGGTGGACGGTGGGTCCATGCGGTGTGTGGGAACCGCAGACGTGACGGTTCGGTTTCACGGGAAACAGGTGGTGGTCAGCGCCTTGGTGGTGCCGTGTCGGCCGTTGGGGGTGGATATGCTCCTGGGTATGACGGGGGTGGAAGCGTTGGGCGCGGTCACGGTGCGGACCGCCGCGGATGTTGCTGTGTGCGGTGGCGCGACCGCGGGAGGCGAACCGGCGCCTCAGGACGTGCATGTGGAGACGACTGATTTTGTGGTGCAGTTCGATGGGCGAGAGAGGGTGTGGACTGCGGCGTGGAAATGGGCAGATGGGCTCGGTCCGGCGAGACTGGAGAACAGGACGGCGCAGTACGCGGTGCCAGCAGCAGCACAGGATGCGTATGACGCCGAACTGGACTTATGGATCGCTGAAGGCTGGCTCCGCCCGTGGGACGAGGAGACGGACGGACAGGCCCGTGGCCTGATCCCGTTGATGGCGGTGCAGCAGCCGTGCAAGCACAAGGTTCGTCCTGTGCTCGACAACAGGGAATTGAACGGCTATGTCGCGGCCCACACTGCAGACGCAGACGTGTGTGCGGACCAGCTGCGTCGCTGGCGGCAACACGGACGCTGCGTGGCAGTGGTGGACTTGCGGAGAGCCTACCTCCAACTCCGTGTAGCCGAACGGCTGTGGTCGTACCAGACAGTGCAGGTGCGGGGTCAGCGGTTCTGTTTGACGCGTGTCGGCTTTGGGCTCAATATCGCCCCATTGGTCATGAAAGCCGTGATCCGCACCATACTGGACCGCGACCCGGCCCTGCAGCGTGGAGTGTTGCCCTACGTCGACGACCTGTTGGTGGACGAGTCCATCATCAGTGCCGAACGCGTAGTGGAGCACTTCGCGCGGTACGGCCTCGAATGCAAGCCGCCGGTGCGGGCGGCCGAAGGGGCCCGTCTCCTCGGCCTGCGGGTGGACGCTGGTGATGACGGGGCACTGCGGTGGTGCCGGGATGGGGCGCTAGCGCCGCCGCCGGAGGTGCTGACGAGACGGGCTGTGTTCGCTTGGTGCGGGCAGCTCGTGTCGCATCTCCCGGTGGCAGGCTGGCTGCGCCCGGCGGCTGCTTGGCTCAAGCGGCGCGCTAACGCCTTGTCAGCCGGTTGGGATGACCCGATCACTGACACGACGTTGCGAAATCAGGTGAGCCACGTAGCCGACCGGCTGAACGCCGCCGACCCGGCACGGGGCCCGTGGTGTCTGCGGGGCGACGCCCTCACGGTCTGGACTGATGCCAGTTCTATCGCGGCGGGGGTCGTGCTGGCTGATGCGTCCGGTGGGGTGGTAGAGGACGCCAGCTGGCTGCGACCCGAGGCAAAGGCGGCTATGCACATCAATATGGCCGAGCTCGACGCAGCACTCAGCGGTGTGAACCTAGCGATCGTGTGGGGTGTGAAGACCATCGACCTCCGCACTGACTCCGCTACGGTTCACAAATGGCTCAGTGATGCCCTGAGTGGCCGCTCTCGGTTGCACACGAAGGCGCACAGCGAGTTACTGATCCGCCGGCGGGTCGACGTGATCTGTCAGCTGGTGCAGGAGTTCCAGCTGGCGTCGAGCGTTGGCCTGGTTCGGTCGGCGGCCAACCCGGCGGATCAGCTAACTCGTGTGCCCCAGGCGTGGCTGCGGGATGCGGCGACTGCGGTCGAGTCGGCGTGGGACGAGCCGGCGGTTGATGAAACTGGGGCGCGGCCCAGCCGGCCGCCGTTGCCAGAGGCGGTGGTGGCGGCCGTTGTTGCCCCTGCCCAGATCCGCGCCGTGCATGAGTCTGTTGGGCACCAGGGTGTCCGACGAACGCTCTGGCACGTGCGACGGACCTGTGATGGGCAGGTGGGCCGCGCCGCGGTGAGGGATGTGGTACTGGCATGTGACGTGTGCCAGTCAATTGATCAGGCTCCCGCCCGATGGCGGCACGGCCACTTGGCAGTGCCCCGGGGGTGGGAACGCCTGGCGATCGATGTGACACACGTCCATGGCGGTCCATTCCTGACAATCATCGACTGCGGGCCGTCCCGATATGCATTGTGGCGGCCTTTGTCGCGGGAGGACAGTGGGTCTGTGGTGGAGGCGCTTGACCCGGTGTTCCTAGAGCACGGAGCGCCTGCGGAAATGCTGTTGGACAACCCGAACGCGTTCCGCGGCCGTCGTTTTGCGGCGTTCGCGGCGCGTTGGGGCGTCCGACTGCATTTCCGTGGCGCTCATGAGCCCGACGGGAACGGTATCGTAGAGCGGCACCACCGGACTGTGAAAGTCATGGTGGCACGGCGTGGGTGTTCGGTGTCGGAGGCCGTGCATCGGTATAACACCACGCCGTTGGATGCCGCTCACTTGATGACCGCTCCCGTCGCCGGCTTGCTGCGGACACCGGGGCGAGAACTGCCCGTGGAAACTGTCCCGACGCCCGACCAGCGGCGGGTGTCGCGCCCGCGCACCGGCCCGCTGCGGGTGGGGGAGCTTGTTTGGATCCGTCGCCGGGGAGAGACGCCATGTATGGTGGCGTCTCGACGTGGGGTGGTGACGCGCGTACTGCCGGAACCGTTGGTGGAGGTGGACGGTGACCCGTGGCACCGGCGGAACGTGCGCCGCCGGTACCCGACGCGCGGTCCCATCGTTCCAGCAGAGGAGCCGCCCGATGCCGCCGAAGATGGTGACCTGGGGGTGGCGGCCGCGCCGGACGCACCGGATGCGCGACCGCCAGATGGCGACGCGGCAGAGGATGCTACCGCGCTCGACCAGGCAGCCGCCGAGCTGAGGCTGGCGCCGGTCGAGGTGCGACCTGAGTCGCCGCCCGAGGAGGCGGCCGGGCAGCGTACGCCACGTGAACCGCCTGACGAAGGGCGTGCGTCGTACGGACCGGACTGGACGCTGTCGGACCTGGACACCACTGTTGATAATGAATCGGACGATGACTTTGTGCCGGACGAGGCGGTGTCTGATGACGAGCGATGGCGAGCGGCGCCGCGCCGTAGCGAACGTTTGGCGCCGCCGCCGGTGGATCCGTATGAGTGGGTCGATGAGGATGACTAGTGGGCTTTTGTTTGGAGTTTTGCTAATTCGCGTATGGGTGTTTTGGCTGTTTTGTTGGTGTTTAATCCGGTAGGATTAGGGGGTGGTGTAGTAGTAGTAAGGCGGCGCACGTGGCGTACGCACCGGGTGATTCCGGCCGCCGGCCGCGTGAGGCCGGCGACGGCCGTCCGCGCGGTGAGTCAGCGCCACCCGAGACCGAGTGACGGCGCCGGAACCGCCTGAGTCATGCGAGGTGTGGAGAGGGCCCCCGGCGCGGCCGGGGGACAGTCTGCTGTCGGCTCTGGCAATACACGGGTCCCGGCATACGGACGTTTTTCATTTTGGTCACTACAGGTAGCTCGTTGTGGCGACAACTCCCGTTCAAAGTATTGCGGTACTTTGGCGTTATATTTGAGTCGAAGTTAAATGAAAGCCGAAAGGTGACAAGTGCCGACAGTATTTTAGCCGTCTCTGTCGGCACTACAAAGAAGTTTTACAACAGCGGCACACCCGTGCGTCTAAACCGTACGGCGCGCTCTCGTCGTCTCTCTCTGGCCGCGCGCCTGCCGGGCGACAGCGCGCGACGTCAGCGTTACGCGCAGAGGCAAACCCAGTCGGTTCTCTCTGCAGAGCCGGCGGCTACGCGCCGCCGGGCGGCGGCTGCCTGCGGCCGCTCGACAGTGGCGGCCGACGCGGATTCAAGGCCGACCGCGTGTGACGTCACAACGTTACGACGGCAGAGGCTACCCTCGCGCGCCGACTCTCTCGACGTATCTCGGTTGGCTGAAGGCCACATAACACTCGTAAAACGTGAACAATGTTACAACACAACCTAGGTCCGAATAGAGGGTCGTCCCATAAACGATTGGGGCGATACCTCCCACTAGATCTATTACGGCCTTCTAACATTACGACAACGTAAGTATTCGCGATTTTTGAAACACACTGTTAAACTACATATCTGACCTACGCGGGTTAATCTAGGGGGTATTTGAGGGTACCCGTTTCCCTTGGTCCATGTTAGTGACAACGATTATATACTATTTTTACGTGACGATCGCGGCGTACACTTTTTTATATTTTCCCTAAATAATGTTCTGTCCGGCACTGAGGTTTGACGTGGACGACCACTGCCCACGTCTGCCAACACCTTTAGTGCGGCACGCGTTTCATCACTGTCCTATTCGTTACGTTCACTGTTCTGTTCGTTCTGACGCTCTTCTAAGTATTCGTGAAAGAGAATTACTTTTCGTCGAATATCCTCGAGTATGGCTGCCGTACCGACCGTATTGTCAGCCCTGAGCAGATGCCCGGGCGGCAGACACGGCGGTGGCCCATCCGCAGCGGCCATCAGTGGCCCGTCATTCGGCTCGGGTTCCACGGCGTCAGCAATGTCGCCGACCTCGCTCATCTGCAGCGCACCAGCTGCAGGCTGTACTGCACCAGCCATCTGTGGTGCCTCGGGCGGCTCAGATTTCTCTGTGCCCGCAGTGTTCGCGGCCGCTCTCACAGCGGCAACAGAGGCTGTGCTCTCGACGGCAGCTGGGGCGGCTCGCGCTCCGTCAGCAGCGGCCTCGGCGGACGCGCCAGCGGCGGCTCCAGTTGAGGCGCTCACGGCGGTGTCAGCGTCAGGTTCCTGGTCGGTGGCGCTCATTAGCGCCGGTTCTGCGTTCGGTTCCTCGGTTCCGTCAACCGAGGTAGAAGGCCTCCTTTCACAGGCACCTCCTGTGTGACGATCCATCAGGTGACCGCAGGTGTGCAAGTGCAAGTGCAATTCTGTCCCCAGATAATCCCTCTGACCACGAGGCCCCAACCTAGCAAACAAGCAGGTACAAACCATTAGCTGCCAGCAATGCTTTCTGGAAACATGAATGTATTGTGCATATTTGCTTTGTACAGAACTCAACATAATTCTTCATTTAAAATATTCATCGCTATTATTTGATGAGTGATGAGGATTCTATTTGTTTCAGAATACAAGAAAACATCGATGTAACACATGCCAATTTTCCCATTACAATACTTCGATATTTGCAAAACACCTGCAACGCCATTCTGTTGAGAACAATAATTCAAAATTCCCTTGCACATATTGCAATCAGCTTCTATCTTCAGGAAGAAATTGGAAAAGGCATGTTAAGCAAAAGCATAACCAATGCTTCGAAACATCATACAGTGTGGGTCAAAGTGAAAATCCGAATGATGGAGTGGTTGTCGCAGATTGTGTTGGAGATGAGCAGCAAGATGTAGGGCCACAGTGCAGTTCTTCCCAAAGAAGACACAAAGATGTTGCCCAGTTTCTCGGAAAATTGCACTACGTCCACAATATACCCACGTCTGTTTGCTCTTACATTGTGCATCAAGAATTGTTTTTTACACGGTCGGTACTCGATGAAATTCAAGACAAAATGGACGCCGAAACACCCAACGCTCAGGTCAACATTATCTCAAAAGCACAGAACTTGGAGACTACTTCTGCATTTCGAGAACTAAGATCGGGTCATAAACTGAACAAATTTTTATTGGACGAACTCAACTTCAATCCTCCCAAGTCTGTGTTTCTGAAGACATCAGCAGGGCACTGGAAATCGTTTCAATATGTACCCATTTTGAAACAGCTGAAGGTTCTGCTATCAAATCAACATGTTTTGGAATATGTTCTACGTGATGATGTTCATAATGAACATATGTCTGACATTGCTGATGGTAGTATGCATCAGAACCATCTGGGGAAAATACGTTTGACTGTCTACTATGACGACTTCAATGTCGTGGATCCACTCGGAAACAAAGTGTCGAAGTACAAGCTTGCCGGAATCTACTATTCGCTGCTGAATGCTCCATGCCATCTTAGATCTCACTTAAGTGCGATCTATGTCGCAGCTGTGTGCATGACCTCACAAGTACAGGAACATGGATGAGCAACCATTTTTTAGAAGTTCGTAGACGATGTAACGCAGCTGCGAGATGCTGGCATAGTCATCGTGAATGCGGGCCGACATCTCACCATCAAAGGTGATGTGAGCTGTGTCATTGGAGACAACCTTGCCTTGCACTCATTGGGTGGATTTACCCAATGTTTCAACTCTGGGAAATGCTGTCGGTTCTGTATGGCCGACGTTGGCGAGCAGCAGACGTCATTTCATGAATCAGAAGTCACCCTCCGCAATGCAGAGGAGTATCGTCGTCAGTTGAGTGACCTCAAAGCATCAGAATTTTCAAAAGAGAAAAAACAAGAATACGGCATTTATGCGAAGTCGGCTCTTAGTGCGTTTCATGAGGACTTCCCATTGGAGAGATTGGTGCCTGATGTAGCTCATGATTTGTTAGAGGGTGTTATACCCTATGCTTTCGTTCTGATTATCACTGCTCTAATGAATGAAAGGTTGTTTTCATTAGATGTGGTCAACAAGCGTATCAGTTCTTTTGATTTCAAGGAACGAAATCGCCCTCAGAAGTTGACCAAAGTCCACGGAAAACTGAAGATTAGGCAAACGGCTTCTGAAATGTGGCTCCTTCTTCGGGTGCTGCCCCTTCTGATGGGAGATTGCGTTCCTCAGGAGCATACCGTCTGGACATTACTAATCCATTTGTGTCAGCTCGTTGAAAATATTCTGGCGCCTCGTTTCACTGATGGTGACATCATGTACCTTGAGGAGATAACTGCCACGTGGCTTGCAGATGTGAAAAAATGTTTCCCAAATTTCCGGCTTAAGCCCAAATTCCATCATATGATTAATTACGGTACTCAAATCCGCCGGCATGGACCGCTCAGGCATCTATGGACATTACGTTACGAATCAAAGCACGGACCACTGAAAGAGATCGCCCAGAGAGCGAACAACAGGAAGAACATGCCAAAGACTATTGCCACTCGTCACCAACAAGCATTGGCCTTGGCTTTTGACGGCCCGGGCTACATGTCATCTAACCGAGTGAGCGAATTCAAATTTAAAGCAGTTGATCTGCTAACACTGCCAGAGGAACAACGGGTTCAGGTGACTAGGAACATGCAGATTGGGACTTCTTTGTTAACGAATGGCACACAGTACAGCACAGGAGACGCTGTTCTCGTAGGAGAAAAGGACAGTTTTTCGATTTCATTGATCAATTTCGTGTTTCTCGACGCAGTCAACGAAGAAGTAAAGCTGTTGGTGGAGGTGATGGAGCATGACTATGATTTTCACACTAACGCTTATCAGCTGGACTCGAATGGAAGAGTGCTGTTTGTAAAATTGGAAGACCTCGTGGATTACCATCCCCTTAGAGTGTACCGAAAGAATGGTTGCATTCATGTTATCATGCGCTGGCATGTTTAAAATTCGTCAATCTCCCAGAAGTTTATTCAGGTATGTTCGGCTGCCTTCGGTATGGTTTTTACCGCCTGTAAATACCGGTAAATACCGCTTGGGGGTACACAACCACGAAACCTGATCATAAATTTTACGTTCATTTCGCTGTACGGAGATTTTGATGTATAGAGTGCTTAATTTACGAGGTTTCAATGTGGAGAAATCCCACAGGAGTTGACAACATAGTCTTTTTAGTTAAATTGGTAATCGTTAAAGGCTACAAATCGGTTCCTTCGTTTCACACTAGTTTATTTAACTGACTAATACCTCCAAATGCTTCCTCCTCTCCCCCAAATAATGTGGTGCATATTTCCAGGAAGCATGAAGATTTTCGCGGACTACAACGGACGGGTAAAAAAGCTGTCATGCGACAGCTGGGGTGAGGCAGGCCGCCTGATTTGTGAGAAGTTCGCTGTTGAGGATGTTATGCTGGAACATCAGATGGCCGGGGAAATATGATATGGGTGGAGGTGGAAGACGAAGAAGACGTGACGGATGGGTGTGTCCTACGAGTAGTTCCTAAAACGTAAGTCAAAGTTCTGCTGCTCTGGAAATACTCATCTTTCAAATTGTCATTGGCTACATACTTTGAAAGCGAAAGTGATTTGCTTGGTCCGTCTGTATCGTGTGGTTACTTTGGCTCTTTTATTATTATAATTTTGGCCTTAGGATGATATGTGTGCGAGATATTAGTATTTGTAGTCGGACATTTTTTTCCAACAGAAATGTGACTTATAAGTTCAAGACCAGATGCAAACACACGCATCCACGCCTGTTCCTATTAAATAAAAAAATACTTTTTAGTCTTGACGTAGTCCACCCCTCGTTTTAGCGAGACCAAACGCCATTTTCCCCTCACAGTTTGGTGACACAACACTACCACATAGTTTAATTACGTAACTAGAGTGGCAGTGCGGTCTGGGTCCTCGGCAGCGCAAACTTCGATTTTGTACTGATCTCTGTATGTGGGAGGGGCTACTTGGCCCCCTTCCCTCCCCATATTAGGCCCACAGATTAATATATTTTCTTAGTCTTTGCCTGCAAATTTCGCTGGAGAAAAGAGATTAACATCCTGTTTCCCTGCTTGCAGTTTCCCCATGACTCCGGGAGGTGATGGTGCGCGGGCGTCAACGCCACCATCCACAGTCAGGCTCGACACCGTGGACACCGTCCCCATAAGCTTCATGTAAGTAAAACGTCCTACCGGTGAATTGAGTTGCTTGTAGCCAAAATCATGGGAATGCAGTTAGGCAATGTAATAATGGAAGTGATCTGTAGCTGCCGTTTGTATATGCACTGTGCTGATACGTGTTTATTCAATCACAGCACATGTAGTCCATATAATTTGTGCAGGCACGCTCGATGTACGTTGGGATCGCGTTCTACCATTCATATTTCACATTTGAAAACCAGCTGTCGGCTCCTAGCCAGACAGCATTTACTGGTTTCCCAGCATGACACTACTGCTAAATGGGTGAATTTTAGCTATTCGCTAAATGGGACGGAAATATGAGTTATTATCTTCCTCGGGCCTCCACTAGTTCAAAATTTCCTATTCTTGAACGATATAATTTCGAAACGGTATAAGAAATAACACATAAACTGATTTTTGTCACAATAGAAGCGGTTTCTATATAAACAATTATATGGAGCGCAAAATTATGTGGATGTGTTTCATTACACTTCAATCGACAAGATTGCATTTATCAACGAATCCAAAGCCCGCGAAGTTCACTGACACTTAATCCTCGCCAGTGCAGGACTGAGATTGTACGCCGTGGTACAAGGGGGGGGGTACAATCGCCCCTAATTGCGCTAGAGCCTCGAAACAAAAACGAACGTGTGGGGTTCGGCGTTATGAACCTAACGATATCCGTTTTATGACCTCAGATCAATAGGTCACGCTCCAGGTCTGGTCAATGATCTCATTTTGGCAAACGCCTCTATTTTTGGCAGTTTGTGCTCATTAGTGCCGACATCTTTCACCAAAACGCAATAAAATAGTACTCGAAAGGTTCCTTGAACAATTCTGCATCTAATGGTGTTAATTTTATGCCCATAGCTAGCACCTGTCAAGAGATATAAGATGCACAGGTCACGTGAGCCAAAATTCAAATTTTGCCCAAATGCCCCCTTTTCACGTCTAGGGGGTAGTTTTTGGCGCTGAATTCGAATTCAGCACTCAAAATTACCCCACAGACCACCTTAATCTCGGTCAGGTAAAAAAATGTCGATGTCGCGCCCGTAAGCCCAAATAATCAATCAATCAATAAAAAAATGTTGAAGGTCCCACATTAACACCTAGTGGTCACCAAAGGTTAATCGAGGTGAGGCAAGGTCAGACAAAGTCATGTGACCTACCTGACACGTTTCGATGTCATTTGAGGTCATTGGGTAGAGGCTACCCATCGTTGGCTCGAAATAGTGACTGACATGCCTCCAATGATGACGTCATAGCTCAGTGACCTGATATGACCTGGCCAAAAAATCACCAAAAGATGTAAAATCCATGCCACTGAGGGTCAAGGGCGGCGCCTCCGGGGGGGGCAGGGGGGGGCAGGGGGGCAGATTGCCCCCCCCCCCCTGAGCTGGAGCAGGGGGGGAAAAAGGCATGTTTTGCCCCCCCCCCCTGAAAAGCACAACTACCAATACTTGGCTGGAAAAATCGCTTACCCCCGGTCGACGATACTCACCAGGCCACTTTTGCCCCCCCTGGGCAAAATCCGTGGCGCCGCCACTGCTGAGGGTACCTACTAAAAATGTGGTGGCGCTGCGCGCCGCCGTTTTTCTGTTAAAAAACCGAGGGGGGTTGCACCCCCCCTCCCACTGTGAAGGGATAACTGATCCATTCTAAGAACGTATCTCATTGTGTTTTCATTTCTAAGTTAGGATGATGCCATATGAAAATGTATATGAAAGCCAGGGAGCTCATAGTTGTGTTGCGAGTGAAATGCACAGAAAGACAAAACTCCAATCTCACTAATTTTACTTCATAGCAGCGGACAACTCATGACTGCAAATTATGTATAAATACGTAGTGGCATAAAACGTCCTTCAAATTACATGGGCCATTCTGAAATGCGTGAATCGGTGACTTGCATGGGGAGGGATATTGCAAGCAGTGCAGTTACATTTTCGTTGCCTTTTTGTCATTGTCCGCTGGTTAGTGGGCTTCAAAGCTGGGGACATGGCTCCCCGTCGGAATGCTGGGGGTTTTATGCTTTCAGTCTGGGGTGCCCGGGATTAGGGGCGAGGGAGGGGGCAACTCCCTGTAGTTATCTACTATAATGGTGATATATACGCCCCTCATCTGTCGATAAAAAAATTGACGAGCTGATGTGTGGATAGTTTGCAGGCATGGTGTTTGCTATTTTACGTCACTTTATCCGTTAGATCGGTTTTACCTGTTTTGCAGCTGGCATGTCTTCAACTTAGTTTTTGCCGACATTTGCCATCCCTGCACTTCAATGTGCATGCATTTCGCCCAGTCGTTGTACATGACAGGATTTTATAATGTATTCATTGGTTACTTACCTACTGTAGAATGATTACCCATTGCGCGAAGACCTCTGTGATTGTTGCATGCGATCTGTAAGCAGTGGGGACCGGCCGGACGACATCGCGTCGGTGGACATTGTGCCGAGCGCATCCGGTGACGACAACCGCCGCAGTGATGGTGGTCCGTCATCGTCTCCCACAGAGTCGGCCTCGCGCCCAACCAAGTGTAACAAGGGAAGGTTTGTATATAATCCATAATGTCTAATGACATCAATTGAGCTCACATATACCTAGTAGTTAGCATGGCAGCACAATCTTTAGTGATGAAGGCAAATGTTTGGAATGGTGAAATTGGAGTTATATTGATACATTTTAGACTATACGAGAATTACGCTTCGGCTATGGGTCTCCCTGTTCAGGGGCGCAGCCAGAGCTGTTCCAAGGGGGGTGCAACGAGCGCTAGCAGGCCATTTTCCCGTGGTGCGGCCCCTTGACAGCTGCGGGCTCCATATTTGTATGAAATTCGCAAATTTTCGCTAAAACGACCAAGAAAATCGCACAGACAAGAAAATGTAAAGTTAAGCTTGTAGAAATTCCTTTGGAGTAGGCAGGTGGAGGTACGTGTTCTACTTTTTCACCTTTATCAAACTATACATCGTGTCTTTCTACGACATCATCTTGCATCAGACAACATGTCTAATACCTCATCACCCTCATAACCCATGGGCGCAAAATGACCAACGCAGTCGATGCGCCCTAAAGCACAAATCCACCACCACCACCCTCATAACCCTATTACATACACTCTCATTACCCTCATTACCTTATACCTTCCGAATGGCCCCCTACGACACCCTGTGATTGAGCTCTCTTGTCTTCTTTGCTGCCATGCTTGCCCTCCATTCGGCCTCCGTGGTCATTGGACCCAAAATTCGCAATGGCTCCCAAGGCAGCCGGGGGGGAGGGGGTGAAATTGAACTCCATGCACCCCCTGGCTGCACCCCTGTTCTTGTTCACAAACAAAAAAGTTAAATGGTCTCATCATTAAAGGTAATGGTGCGGAAAAAATAGTTGGCATTCGTACCGATATAAAAGTCAGTGTGCACATTTCTTTTGGCAGGATCGAAATCGCCCAAGACCAAAAAGGTTTTCAGTTTTAGATGTGATAATACAATTTAACATTTTGCTTTGTATTCCATAATATAGTACACAGGCATGCCGCCTGTACATTACATCGTGTATAAGAATTGGTGGGCCCGAAGCATTTCCAAACCGCAGGGGCTAAATCTATTTAAAACTGATGAAGGGTGCATTGAGAGCCTTTGACAGTCTCAGATATATTTCAGGATATCATGTAGCTGAACTACAATTAACATAGTGGTAGCGGGCGAAGGACAGTTGTAAGTGGAGTGAGCATCCTGGATTGCGTGGTCATGCTCATTCCATGTTTTGTGGAAATTTCGATGATTGGACTCAACTCGCAACAAATGAACCGTGAACCTTTTAACTTCATAAACATTGGTATATGTTGATGGATGTGTCGATCATTACATACTCTGTGACATGCTATTTCACGACAGGTACTTTTATCCGAACCATCTGACTAGTGCGCTGAGGTGTATGCTGAAAGAAGGACCAAAACAGTTGACAACCTCAGAATGGTCGCAGATCATGGATGTGATTTATGCATCGTTCACGTCGCAAACCGGATTGTAAGCATCGCCTGTGGATTCTGAGCTGCAAAGGATTGGATTTCGTAACCACATGGTCCTGAAATTCATTTTGAGAAAACTGGCATTTATGTAAGCACTGAGGCAAGAAACAGTTATTCTGTTATAAAAATCCTTTTATTTGTGTTTTTAGTGTTTCTTCTCGGGTATTGAAGCAGTAAAAGCATTCCTTCTCTAGTATTGAAGCAATAGAGCTGAAAACAGACGCTTGAGAGCCATACTAGTGAGTCCAAGCCATCTCGGGTGAGGTAAAAACAAAAAAAAGCAGGGGTTTCCACTAAAAAAATGATTTTCAGGACACTGCGTAACCCACTCAAGCAAGCAATTGGATTTTGGGTGGGTAGGGAAATATCGCTTTGCCTTGGGTAACTACGCAGAATGATCCATTTGCTTTCATTTCTGTGTAGATATCTGAAATCTATACAACTATATGATTTTATTTGTCTGTATGTCTCTCCGTCGTGTTCCAGTGTGTGTCAGGCCGTGGAGGTCCTACCAATTTTTGTATGACTTGAAATGTTGACGTGAGATTGGTACAGGTTGGCGAATATGAAACGGATGTGTTTTATTGAGATGCTTTGTTCGCTAACAGCGCGGGAAGACGTCATACGTCCCGAGTAAAAGCATCGCCGGTGATTTGACTTGAAACTATGACACATGAGGATAATAGTTAACTAATTGTGACTTAGCATAGTGACTTGTGACCCGCCCAAAATACAGTCATCACAGTGGCGTAATGTGGTTATGTTCGGCGTTTAGTAATCCAAGTCATCGGATCGGGTCCCACCGGCGTAATTTTTTTATTGGGGTGGCGGGCTGGCTTGATAGTAGGTCGTTAACAGGACCTTTCATAACACATTTTAAGCTGGTTTTAACTCTGTTTAGTATATATTCAGGATACAGCTTCGCCAAAAAAAACATCCGGGTAATTACATAAAGTAGTTTCTTACATGCAAGTTTTGCGGAGTATCCACTTTGTCACCTTTGAGGACACCGAGTTCAGCCACCTGGCGGCCGCACCGCGCGTCAGACATCTCTGGTTCCAGTTCTGCAAAGGTGACCTGAGGTCAGGTAGCAACCGCCATCTTTCCATTGAAACTCAATGGGAAATCTATATAAATCCGAATAACTCTTGATAAAATGATCAAAATCCATTGATACTCGCTAAAAATATTTGTATTTGACAATTTTCAGGCACAAGGGTGTCTTTTGTATACTGTGACCTCTATCAGGTCATCTGAGATAACGAGGGCTCGGTCGCGCTCTTGGGGTTATAACTTTTGATATAATTTAAATATAATCATGGTACAAAAGCCATTCTGATTGTCATGATGACGCATCCAGGGATTACACTATTGTTGAGTTTGACGTCAGGTCAGGTCACAAGAAACATCTGGGTTTATACCGTATGCAACGCGGATATTTATCAAGAAACTTCTGATAAAATGAGATTCTGAAAAAAAAAAACTAATTTTGAGCTTGCTTGACCTCTAGTTACCTCATTATTGACCTGACACAAAAAAATGGCCGAGGTAACTTCAACTCAGTTTTGGACAAATTATCGAACGTTTTACTACGTGTCTCTCGCCCTCTTAGTTTCCGAGTTAGATTTTCATCGGTTCGGGCCGGCGGCCCCTAGCCGATTAAAAATCCTGGATCCGCCCCTGGTCTTTGTAGCTATGGTACGATCCAAACAACTGTGCTTCCATGGCAATTCCACTTTAATTGTTTTCAGTTCTCCGCCCGAGCAATTAAAAACAGTCAAACGAGCATCACTATTTCTTTCTTGTTCGTAACAATGTGTTCTGGAACCCAGTGATATATCGACTATGGAAACAGCGCGAACACATTGTGATGCCGCCATTCATTTTTGTTCAAGCACCTGACGAAGCGTCCGCTAAGGGATAAATTCAAGAACCGCCGGCGGTCAAGGAAGCTGGCTGCAGTGGATGACGCCGATGCAGACCAAGTGGCTCCAAAGCGCCCCCGTGTGGGAGGACTGCCCGGCTACGTACCGCCGCCATCCAAGCTCTCGCCTATGGAGGTGCAGCGTCGGATTAATGAGCTAAAAACAACACAGGAGGGAGACCCGGAGGCAGACCGGCTGATGTATGAACTGTATCCCGACCGCCGTGAGAAGTTGTTGAAGCAGTGTGGAGGCCGCGATGCATTCTCCATCGTCTCCAGTGACTACCCGAGGTTGTTCAGAGATAAGGTGGTTAGTTTTACTCATTGTAAAGTTATATTTTCCTTTGGTATATTCGATTTTCCGGTGTCAATGAAATATATAATTTGCAAGTGAAATAGGCAAATTATCCTTTAGGAAGTATAAGTGGTGTCTTCAGTCAGTTGGTTTGTTGCGTGCTTGCGTGTGTGTGTATTTGTCAGTATACGTGCGTGCGTACATGTGTGTCTGTGTTTTGGTACTTCAGACGGCGGACCTGTTTTTGGCATGACCGTAGATGATAAAGCACCAACACGCAAAATATATAGGAATTGTTGAGCTTTATTTTTGGCCACTGGAATGATATTTGTGTTTATGTTGATAGATCTGATAGTTTCGGAGTCATAAAAGCATGCAGGGTGATACCCAGAGATTGCCATAGGCTATAACTTGGTCAAAGTCACTTGAATAACTTCTGACTGTACAGCTGGGTTCAGCGTCCTCTAGTGCTCATGTGCCCATTTATGACTTCTGAAAAATAGTGCGGTGTTAACACGCGCCCTGGAGGGCCTCTGAGAATTACGCGCACTGGAGGGGGGGGGCGGATTCCGCCCCCCCCTAAGATCTCGGCTCCTAGTAAAGCTGGAGGAACGAAATTCGCAGGGTGGATGAGCACGGTAGTGACCTCTATTGTGTGCAATTTTCGTGACCTTAGGTCAATATCTTCAAGGTCAAATGAGGTCAGATTGACAAAATTTTCCGGTTTTGCGTGGCTTGGCTTGTCATCGTTATGGATCGCTGTGATTGTGTTTAAATGCTCAAAAATGGGCATGAATGATGTCTTGGACATTACTAATGATGCAATGCAGATGCTAGACCTAACATTTGACCTCAGGTCACCTATATAGCACCACTTTATCAGGTCAGTTACCTGTTCCAGTTACCGGAACCGGCCGCCCGCCCGACTGCTCCGTCGGGCAGCTCGGAGCAATCGGCTTCGTGAAGAAGGGAGTGAAGTACATGAATAAAGTATGGAAACGCAATGACAAACAGTACAAATGACAACCAGTAGTGCATTTATGGCAACATTCCAGTTGATCAAGTTTGGTTCCATTAACCTGTCATGAACTTGACCTGACTTCACCTTGGTGACCTAACATGACCTTGAAACTATACAGCATATCAATATGCATCAAACGAGTCGCTAGTGTTGCCTAGAACACTTCCCTTTTGTCAGTATACTGGAAGCGCATCAGCGCCGATTTTGGTGGTTTGGCGCTAAAACATTTTTTGATTTTAGCGGCCCCTAACTTGAAACATTTTCGGCCGATTTCAATTTTTCTTGCTTTAAACGATGTGCCGTTCATTTCTAGGCAGGTACACCGAAAATTGCGTATATCGACCGGTAAAATCTGCAGTTATTTGCGAAAAACCGGAGGGGTGGGCGGATTTCGCCCCCCTCCAGTGCGCGTGTTAAGCAGATGTTGTCTTGTGGTGAAACATTCAGCTTTCACTTCAGTGAAGGCAGCTACAATTCCTCGCAATTCCTCGAGTGGCCGATGGTTTTCCGATTTACTCGTAAATTTCCGAACAAAGAAATCATGCTAAGTGATAGTATCTTGGTAAAAAACGAGTGTCCGGATTTCTGGTGATTCTCTCGGCTATGCCAAAAATAATTAATGCTTACCCTCTAGCATTTAGTCGATTGTTTTTGGAAATGTAGAAATGAACGTTGAAATGGTATTGGCCATAGTATTCCGTCAATTATAAGGCGGTTTAAACGTTTATACGGAACATATAAATCACGCGCAGTGCTGAAGATCGTTTGGTACCAACGATTTAGCGGCCTACTGATTGAATTAGCCTCACATCCTAATTGATGATCGACCGACCCTTATGTTTTGCACGGTTGCATGACTGTGACAGTAGCGGCTGCAAGTATTCCTGGGCAATAACATCTATGCTAGGTTCGACAGTTTGTAGTAGAAATGACCCATTAACTAGTGATATGGAAATTTCCAAACATCGAATGTTAATAAAAACGGTTTCATCCACTTACGGCTGCATCTATATTATCTATAGTCTGATTTTGGTAACTTCAACTCTGGCTTAACCCTCGCCCTGCAGGGGGGGGGGGCGATTGATCGCCCCCCTAAGGTTTTTCCGAAATAGCACAAAAACGGCGGCGCGGAGCGCCGCCGTTTTGAACATACCTCTTCCCTCATCTTTTGCGCATCTTTTCATACAAATTTCATCCAGAGGTCATGTCCGGTCAGGTCACCAGGTCAAGTTAAGTGACCCAACCTCCCTCAAAGTTTCAGGTGTTGCCACTGTCAGTGTTGGTCCGATCAAGATGAAACTTATAGGGTGTCATAAGGTCATCAGGGACTACAATCGTAGGACCATACAATTTTCATATCAGTGACCTAATGTCAGGTCAGAATTGTTTCCTCCCCACTATAAACCTATGGAGAAAAACAAAAACCTGTATAATTTCGCAGAAAGATGTCCAACTTGGTTTATATTGCCCATGCCACTTAGTTTTGGGTCACTTTCAACCAGGGTTTGCAAAATACCGGTAAAAACTAGTTTATGTCATGTCAGTGGCAGAAACTATGGCTGGTATTTACCAGTATTTACCGGTTTTTACCGGTAAAAAGTGGTTAATACCGGTATAAATGAGTAAACACCACTGGTTTATACCGGTAAAAACCATCCCGTGGCAAAAACTGGTCAACCCTGCTTTCAACCATCGAACTCAATTTTTAGACCGGTGACCTTTACTAGGTCACCAAAGACCAATTATTGTCACGTACGCATTTCTCTCAATAACTTTTGACATAATTGAGGTAGAAGTGTGATTCTAGTGTCATTGTGATGACACTAGATACAGCTCTGGCATCAACTCACTTCCGTGCCTCAGCTGTTCGTGGAGAGACTGTGCTAGTCACTAAGTGGTGTTTTTGTAAGGCAGGATTTGCCTCATGTGCATCATCGCCGATGGTTGTGTGGCCTTCCGCCGCCTGGTTCGGATTTTTTTTTTCGTTTGTGCTCATCGTTAACAGCATTAGCTTTTCAAAGACCAATTCCGTAGTCTTGAGTTTTTATCTCTGCATTGTGGCTCAGGCCTGATCTCGCGTAGATGACTTGTAGTCGTTGGAGGTACACTCCTGAGGTCGGGTGCGGCCGGCTCGCGTGGCGGATTCGACGCCCTCCCTATCAGCTGATATGGCATCAGCCCACTTCAGTTCCTCAGCTGTTCGTGGAGAGACTGTGCTAGTCACTAGTGGTGTTTTTGTAAGGCAGGATTTGCCTCATGTGCATCATCGCCGATGGGTGTGGCCTTCCGCCGCCGGGTTCGGATAAGTTTTTCCCCGTTTATGCTGAGCGTTTTTCACTTGTGCTGAGAACGCTGAGCGGTCTTTGACAAGCGTTCGCTTTTTAAAGACCAATTCCGAGGTCTTGAATTTTTTTACAGGGTGCTTAACAATTGTTGAAACAAAGTAGCGGCCTATCAGATCGTCACTAATTACTTTATTCTCTTTCTCTTTTCACATTATTGCTGGGAAATAGTTAACATTTTGATATATTGAACAAAATATAGTGAAGTCATGCCCTGGACGATGGAGCAGAAGATCTTTTGTGTGAAGACATATACGAAACTCCTGTGTCACAGGGTTGGAAGACTTAGTTTCGTATATGTCTTCACACAAAGGATCTTCTGCTCCATCGTCCAGGACATGACTTCACTATATTTTGTTCAATATATAAAAATGCTAACTATTGCCCAGCAATAATCTGAAAAGAGAAAGAGAATAAAGTCATTAGTGACGATCTGAAAGGCCGCTACTTTGTTTCAATAGTTGTGAAACACCCTGTATATCTGAAGTGTAGCTCAGATTTGCCTCATCTCACGTAGATGACGGGTTGTCGTTGAGGCGGTGTGTGTGGTGGATTCGCCCCACGGCCAGTGGTTTAATGTGTGTGGTTGAAAAGACGAATATATATTCTCGTTGCATTTTTACTTTTTTTACACCCAGAGAGGCGGTTTTCGCTAGTTTCGCAGGGAGTAAATGAACCCACGGCGTGGGAAATGCATGCTAACCATAGGTGCTAAAGTAAGTACCTTTCGGTTTAGCACTATATGGGGAGTGGTTTTTGACAGCCGCCCCATACGGTACTAGCGTAAGTACCAGTACACCTCTATGCAAGTACCCAGAAGGGTGTTTTAAAGCACCTTTCACCTTGAAAAGTACCCGGGTGTGAAATCCCAGGGGTGCTCAGAAAGTAGGTATAGTGAGGTAATCGGCAAAAGTACCGAATGCGAGGTTTGAAAAACTTAGTATGGGTAGTGGTTTTTGACAGCTGGAAACACCTCACAGGGTGCTACATTTTGTTTACAGTGTATGCACGCGGGCACGAGCGGGCGGAATGGGCGCGGGAAGCAGCGGTTGCGCCAATATATGTGGCCACTGGGGAGCTTCACTAAGAAGTCACGCCGTCGGCCTACACCTACGACAGTGCCTCGCCGGTCCCATAATCCGGTCGAGGGGTCCTGAAGGGACACGTGGGTCCCAACGCGCAGGCTGGGCATTGACATGGCCGCTCGGTCATAGCGGTCCTTCCGAAGCGAGTCGGCGCAGGCGCCACAATCGTCAGCGGCTCACTGCCACTCAGGTGCCAAGGCACGGTGGTGAATGGGGACCGCTGAGCGCAGAGGACGGCCGTAAAGGATTTGAGCCGGTGACCGGTGGTCCGCTCGCGGGGTGTTGCGAAGCTATAGCACACCATGAGCGAACGCATCACAGTCAAGGTCTGGGCGCGAATGATCAAGTCTGGTCGAAGCGCCCTAAAGCCAAAATAACTAACTATCTAACAGTCAATGTCACCCGCTACAGTCACTTTCTGCACCAGTCTCTTCACCGGTTGCGTGGCCATTCGACTGGGGGTAGTGCGGGGTAGTGCGGGGTCAGCACCGTCGGCATCGGTGCGTACAGCATTGGAGTCGGTCAGCGTGCTGTGCTGCGGTCTGGACTGGGTGGCCGATTCGGCCAGCACCAGAAGCCGTTCCTCTCTCCGGGCGGATGCTGTGGCTTGCTCCGTGAGCAGATCCGTCAGGCGGCAGTGTGTTTCTGTGAGAGCGTCCGGATCCATTCTACGTTTCCGTTTATTATGTTAGGCACTTCGGCCTGCTCAGGCCATTTCGTGCCGTGAGTAGAATGGATGAAAATATTATGTTTTGAAAGTCACTTTACAAGTCCTGAAGTAAGTTGGCTTTTCGGATAAAAATGAAAAGGAGATTGATGAGAAAAGGGTGTGTATCTCCTAATAGTGTGGGCAATGAAAAGGGGGTGTTGTGTGTACGGCAGTAGTTGGTAAGTGTTTTTCGATGTTCATGGTATTTTTGACAGTGTAGGAGAACATGTGAAACTGTAAGATGAGTGTTGCATGATGGGCATGAAGGTCGTGGTGAAGCAGTGTAAATATATCGATGGGTGAGAAAAGTGTGACCTATGCGGAGCCGTGATATAACTTTTTATTCTTGTCTGTTTTTTATATGATTTGGTCCAGTTTTCGATGACAGGTTTGATGAGACGTAATTGTGTGTAGTTTGTGGTTTCAGTCCATTGGTGGTTCCAAAAATGCCAACTGTTATGTCTTATTGTTGATTTGATGGCGTCAAAATGTGGTGGGATTTCTGTGATGTGTGGTAATTGTAATGATTGTTTGGCGAAATGAACTGCTTCCTCGTTTCCTAGGATGCCACAGTGACTGGGCACCCACAGGAAACGGACCTTCATGCCCATTAGATGAAGTGCTTCAAGTGTGTCGTAAATGGAAATATGGCAATGGTGCGAAAAGGAAAGTGAAGACAGAGATTGAAGAACAGATTTTGAGTCGGAACAAATGACGACATGGCGCATGGGGTGACAACTGGAACGGTTGCGGACATAGCGAAGGGCAATGAGAATGGCGTGCAATTCGGCGATGAAAATGGATGTCCCGTGTGGCAAGCGATATTGTTTTGTGTGTGCACCTGCAACAATGGCGTTTCCTGTGTAATTTTTGTCTTTAGATCCGTCGGTGAAAACAAAAGGAACATGGCGATAACGAGAGCGAAACTGGTGGAATTTTTGTTTAACGTATTCTGGACAAAGCTGTGATTTTGGAGTGGTGGTGAGTTAAAAAAATATTTCGTTCGGCCATCTGCCACGGTGGTGTGGTTGGTGGAGGAAGAGCAGTAATATGTGGAATATTGTATTGGAATTGTGTAGAAAATGTGTTGATGCGTTAAGCTATAGTAAGGCCGGTCGTTTTTCGGCAGGACCTAAATAGTCGTGGTGTAGATTTGGGAGAATTTGTAAGGATGTGTGTGTAGGGTGGTGTTCTCTAAATTGAATTTTTGCGGCATACCTGAGTTATTGTTCAATTCTTCGGAGACCTAATGGTGGAACTCCTGATTCGATTTGTAAAGAAGTAATGGGAGACGTGGTCATTGCACCGAGTGCTAAACGGATGAATTTATTTTGTATGGTGTCCAAAAGTTTCAAAGCGGAGGTACTGGCACCGGCGTAGACTAGCAACCCATATTCTATGATGGGAAGAACTAAGGATTTGTAGAGATGTAAAAGCGTATGACGATCGGCTCCGAATGAGGAAAAAGTAATACAGCGAAATAAATTGAGTCGGTGAAAACATTTGGTCTGCACGTGTTTGATGTGTTGATACATGGAGAGTCTACGATCAAAAATAATGCCCAGAAATTTAAATGAATTTACAAAAGGTATGTTGTTGTTACCGAGGTGAAGCGGTGTGTCTGGGTTCGGGCAGGGTGTTTATTTGCCAAATATCAGTGTTGCAGATTTTGGGGCCGAAAAAAGGAAGCCATACTTTAGGGACCATTCGTGTACTCGGTCAAGTGCGTTTTGTAATCGAATTAAACAATGTTCATAATTTTTGCCGGAGCACCAAATCGCACTATCGTCCGCAAATAGCGAGTATGATAGATTGGCAGGCATGTTATCGAAAATATCATTAATGATGATGTTGAATAATACTGGTGAAATTCAACTCCTCTGTGGTAATCCGTTCTGAAGAAAACGTGGATCGGAAATCGCTGATCGGCACCGGAGATGGAAATAACGAGAACCAGACAAAAATCCTATCAAATAATGAGCTAAATTTCCTTTGACGCCGAAGTGAAGAAGTTTGGAATTAATGCCGGTGTGTATACCATATCATACGCTTTACTAATGTCTAAAAAATACTGCAATGGTGTGTTCATGTTTTTTATAACCAAGGCGTATGTCAGTTTCTAATCGAATGAGATGATCTATTGTACTGTGGCCATGACGAAAGCCGCATTGAATTGGAGATAACAGATGATTTGTTTCTAAGTACCAGGTCAGTCTTCTGTCAATCTGCCTCCAGATGTGAGGAACTCAGGTGGCTACAATGTTTTCAAACGGAGACTTTCGGCCATGCTGCGCATGTCCGGGCTCTAACCTCCGGCCTCCGGAACATCGCTTACATCAGCACTGTGATGCCACTCGTTGTTATCGTGTATGCTCGTGATGATGGTTTGTGCTGCACATTAGTGCACTTCTGTGACGGAAACTGAAAAACCCTGCTCGGGAGGTTCCGAAATACATTACAATAGTCTTTTTACAATCATAGGTTCGAAAAGTTTCCCTAGACAACTGGTGAGAGCGATAGGTCGGAAATTGTTGCGGTTGCTGTGGGTTTTGCCGGGTTTTGGAATGGGGATGATGAGGGCTTTCTTCCAGGTTTCGAGGAAAGTATGGCCAGACCATAATGCATTAAATGTTTGTAAGATGCAATGCTTTGTGTCGTTGGATAAATGTCTGAAAAAGGAATAATGTAAATTGTCGGGACCTACAGAAGTATTACAGGCTGAGGAAATTGCAGTATCTAGTTCTGAAACTTGAAACGGGATATTGTATGTTTCAGTGTTGTCCGAATCGAATGTTGTCAAATCGGTGCGAAATGTGTGTTGTGCATTTTGGAGAAATTCCGGTCTGTAGTTGTTGTCAGAGCTATTGTAAGCCATGGTGTCCGCTATTGTATTTACTATTGTTTGTGGGTCTGTAATTGTGGTGTTTTGAATTTTGAGTGCCGGGAGTGATTTAAATGGAGTGTGTCCTGATAATCGGCGGATTAACTACCAGATTTTGCTTAAAGGTGTTCGAGAGGTGAGTTTTTGTAAATATAGTGACCATGAACGGCGACGAGCATCGCGAATGATGCGGCGTGTCTTCGCACGTTCATAATTACGGCTGACTAAATTTTGTTGGTCGGGATGGCGTAAATATTTTATAAATGCTCTCTTTCTTGCGACTATTGCTCGGGAAACTTTCATCGACCACCAGGGGACTGGTGTTCTCTTTGTGAAAGGTTTTGTTAGTGGAATAGCGGTGGAAGCTGCTTCGAGAAGTGTTTTGGTAACTTGGTTGATGTTTTCGACGGCATGTATTGAATATGTGAAAGTTCCTGAAAAGTTGTCCAGTCGGCCTTCGAAATTTTCCAGCGAGGGATAAAACCGGGTGTCGTATCTGCCGCAGTTGAAAATGTGGCTGTTAATTTAATGGGGTAATGATCGCTGTCATGAATATCAGTGTATATGGTCCAATCATAATCAGTGGCCAGGGTCGGAGAGCATGTTGATAAATAAATAGCTGTTTCTGTATTATGTCCAAGGTGAAAAAAGGTTGGTTCTCCGGTGTTCAGTAATACTAAATTATGTCGGTCTAAAATTTGTTCAATGATGCGACCACGAATGTCTGTAAGTGTGCGTGTTCTATCCCACGCTAGGCTATAGGCATTAATATCGCCAAGTAATATGAAGGGATTCTTGAATTTTGTTATGAGGTTGTCTAATTGTATCAAAATGTTTGTGTTATCTGTTTGTAGTGGAATATAAATGGAACATACATCCACATGCCTGCCATGCAAACGTAAAGTACAAGCTACGGCTTGTAAAGGTGAATTCAGTGTAATTTGTGTATGTGTAAAATCATTGTTGATGTACAGTGCTGCACCGCCACTGCAATGTGGCCCACGGACCTCATTGTGACGTGCAGTGAGTAATTGGAAATATTGAAGTTATATGTATCTGTAGGCAACAACCATGTTTCTTGAAGTGCTATGAGAATAGGTGCGATAATATTGAGAAACAAACTTTCATTTCGGCCCATTTTTATATCAAGCTACGACAATTCCATTGCAAAAAGGTAGAAATCGGGAAGACTTAATGTTTATCAGCACCTTTCGGTGCATGTCGGAGCCAGGAGTGCAGTTCAGGTGGGTATGTGTGTTGAGTGCGGCCGGCGGTGGTTGGCTCGCTCGAGCCGTCCGGCCGACCGGTGACCTTGGCAGGATCACGCCGTCCGGCCACTGCCGCGGGGGACGCCCGCCGGCTGGGAGTTGGTCGGGTCACGTGGGCGCCGGCCGGCGCTGGGCCGGACCGGTGGCTCGCTGACGGAGAACGAGAATTTGCTCCCGCAGTGGAGTGACTGCGGGGCCTATCACTCCTCCCTGGAGTGGTCCGTTTGTTTGGAGCCGGAGTGGTCTGAGTGTTGGGAGCCAGGGTGGTTTGTGTCGGAGTGGTCTGAGTGTTGGGAGCCAGGGTGGTTTGTGTCGGTGTGGTCAGTGGAGTAAGTTTTTTTAATGGAGCTAAACCGGGAATCATGTCTGTTTGCATCGAGGCAGAAGTAGTGTTCACGCGACGTGTGTGGGGAGCAACGGTGGCCGCCTGAGCATACGTTTTCGTTGACGGGGAGGTGGCTTCGACAGACGGTCGGGCCTGGGGGTATGACACCCCGATCGTGGCCTTCACAGCACAGACCGCCTTTTCTTTGCGCCAAACTGGGCAGAGGGGTGATGTGGTCAGGTGATCGGCGGTGTTGCAGTTGAGGCAGTGGGCAGGTTTGGAGCAGGTGGATTCGGGATGAGGTGTTTCGCCGCACTTAGGGCATCGGGCTGGTTGGCGACATGTTTTGCTGCCATGGCCGAAGCGCTGACAGTTAAAACAGCGGAGAGGATTAGGAATAAAGACACGGACTTGGAATCGTAGGGATCCGGCGAGTAGGGTCTTGGGAAGACTGGTAGAATTGAAGGTAAGGACAAGGAGGCTCGTATCACGTTTCTGGCCATCTTTGAAGGATGTGATGCGGCGGACGTGGGTCACCCCCTCCGGCCTGAGCTCCGCTTGAATATCTTCCTCAGACATGAAGCGGAGCTCCGGCGCGAAGACGGTGCCCTTGGCGGAATTGCGGTTAGAGTGGAGTGAAATGGTCACGGATTTACCACAAAATGTGGTGGTGCGGAGGAGGGCTTTGGTTTGGGCTCGAGATTGGGTTTTAATGACCAAGGTTCCGTTCGCAGGGGCTTCAATGTCGGGACTGGCTAGGGAGCAGATGGCAAGGAGTTGTTTAGTCGGCCAGAAAACGTTGATACGGCGGAAGGAAACGGATTCCTCGACAAGTTTGACTACAATGTAAGAGCCAGCACTGTCGAGGTAGGGTTCAATGGGCTGGATGGGTTCAGATTTGGAGGGCGTGGTCTGGTTCGAGCGTGGGTCAGCGGCGTGGAGAATGATGGTCTGGTCTGTATTGCGAGGCGAGGCCGTGGTCTTGGGACGAGCAGGGTTCGGCGAGGCGCAAAGGGCTTCCATGGCGTCATCGAGGGGAATAGTTCGGCGCGGGTCATCAACATTTGCATCAATCGAGGGAGCATCAGGGGCCAGGTCCGTGTTCGTGCCATGGTCGTCGGGTGTGGTCAGAGGAGGAAAATCCGAGTCCGAGTCCGTTGGCGAGCATGGGTCCGTATATTTTTACGCTTTTTCACCATCACGGGGAAAAAATCCTACCTAATGTAATATAAACAAAGATAACGGACACACAGAAACTCAGGAAATGGAAATACGACGACGACGAAAACGGGTGGGGTGACGGGTGTCACCCCACTAGAAAAGAAATGCGAAAAGAGCGACGGGCGTCACCCCACGAAAATGAAAAATAAACTGCTATAACCAGCAGTCAGTCTGGCCAAAACCGGCACGGCGGAGTGGACAATTGCTCCGGTTATATGCGAGCGTATAGCGTATTGAATACTCCATCGATCCATTCTACCGACGCGCCATGTGGTGGTGCACGCTCAGTCCTCACTGTCTGCTAGTAGTGCAATGATAGATCACGGTCTCTATGTTCACTGTCCACGCTCTGACTATGCACGCTGTTGTCTCGAGCCTTGCTCTGACGCGACTGGTCCTGTCGCGGCGAACAGTCGGGAGTGGGTCGCGCGTCCGTGGTGCCATAACCATAAACCACGGTCCGCGCTTCGCACATGCGACACACGCACAATATTGTCCGGCCCGACCTCTTATGGCCTTAGCGTGATTTTCTGGGGCCTGGCGCGATTTATCGGGGTCCTGGTGCGACCTTTTGGAGTTCCAGTGGTACTTTCAGGGGCCTGGTCCAACATTTTGGAGCCATCGGCGTCATTTTTAGGGCCCCGGAACGATTTTGAAGGCCCAATGTGATTTTCAGGGGCCTTGTTGGGAATTTGGGAGCCCCTTCGTCATTTTCAGGGACCCCTGCGCGACTTTTTGGGCCCCCAAAGTGATTTATATGTTCCCCGGTGTGATTGCTGGGGCCACCAGCAGGATTTCTAGTGAGCCTGGCGTTATTTTTCCGAACCCCTACGCGATATTGGGGGCTCACAACCTCTCATGGGGAGGGAGACTGCTCCAATGCCCCCCCCCCTTGGTACGTCATTGCGCATGTCCCAATGATTGCATGGTTTAACAATGACGTCTATGAAGTACATCGCACAAAATCGACTTTCATATGCCCGTTTAACTGCTTGCACCACAAGTAGTGTTCAGAATTATACACCCTGCATTTGGCCTAAATTCATCCCGTTATCTTCGGGGTTCTTAAATCTCAGCCTGGACGTACACATCACTGGACGACGAAAAGCCTTGATAGTATTCTCCGTGGTGATTGGTTGTTTTAATGCTCTTAATCCAAATGTCTTCATTGAATAGATTATGGGATCAGAGTCTATACTAAGCAGATATTGTTACAATTACCATGAGCCCACCATCTTGCCGAACCATTTCTGTTGAACGACAGACTCGAATGATACAGCCAGACACTGACCTGTCATTTTCTTCTGAAGTTCATTAGATATATTTTTTTGAAATGAATCATGACAAGGTTCATTTTCGGGCTTATTTACATTGCTTTTTGTTTGTTTCTTTGCTTTAGCAGAGGAAGAGTGTCATCCGCTAGAGATTTATTACCATAAAGAAAGGGTTACGTTAATCCGCTTATGTGGCATCCGATTATATCAAATAAGCAAGTGAGCTCATGTAAAAAGCGGAAAAGTAGCTCGAGGAGTGGCGGGTGCTCATTCCCGAGGAGAGCCCGAGCCGAAATTTGTGCTGATGGATGTTGGTGAAATACTGGAGCGGGACGATGAGGAGTATATGCTGGACAGGTAAGTAAGATATGGGCGACAGTGATGCGAACTCGACATGTGCTACAAAGTGGAGGGCGGCGTAATCGACGAAAAATATAATTTTTTGTAAACTTGGTGTGTCCGAGGCGAAGTCTGGCCAGTACCACCTCGTTCAAACGGGAGTGCTGGTGGGAAGAGGGTCAGTTGGAGAGTGTGGGCTTGATAGCGTGTAGGTGTGTGGTGTTGTGTGACCAGCAGGCCTGGAGATATTTGTTAAATAAAATATTTGCTAAAGAAAGGAGATCCCCGGGGGGTAATGGGGCATAATCATTCGGAAGGAGGTCACCTGCCGCCCGGGCAAGGCCGTACGCGCGCTCGTTCCCCGGGATACCCCTGTGTCCGGGGATCCAGAGGAGGGTGAGCTGAAGGTGTGCGTGATTGTGATGGCAGAGGTGTTGGATAGCGTGGAGTGTGGGGTGCGTGGTGTTGTGCATGGCCGCGATGGAGTCAATGGGGGAACGTGAATCAGTGCAGATAGTAGTAGGGGTAGTGATGTGTCGTGCAATGATGTGTTGAAGGGAAGTGAGTATGGCGACTAATTCTGCTGTGTATACCGAGTGAAGAAGTGTTAAGATGGCTTGACCAGTGTCGGGCCCACCGCACCAGGCTGCGTCCGTACCGTTGCTGGTACGGGAGCCGTCAGTGTAGAAGAATGTGTGTTGTGGGTGGGCCTCCTGATATTAAAAAATTTGACTTGAACGTCGATGGAAGAGAGTACAGTTTTGTTGTGCCTGAAGAGAGACTCGAGTTTCGCGTGTTTCATGTGCCAGAATTGGAGAAGGAGGGGGTGGGGGAATTGATCGGGGGTTACATCGGAACATTTCGGAAAAGTGGGGGAGATCTGTAGCCCCCAGAGGGGAGCACCATGAATCAATGTGATTCATGGCGAGTTGAACAAAATGGTTTGCTGTATCTGCTGACGGCTGGGTGCACCAAATAGCCAAATCATCGGTGTAGGAGAATATTTTAGAAGGGGAGAAATTAGGGGAAGTTGTTCTAATGCATCGTCGATCATAATGAGATCGCTGCCTTGCGGGACGCCATTGAGCGAGAGTGTGAGGACGGGATTAGACATTGCCGCAACGGACGACGAAGGAACGGTTTTCGAGAAAGCTGCCGATGAAGGTGGCCATTCTGCCGTTGATACCAATTCGGTGTAATTCGATTAGAAGGCCAGAACTGTGTACTTGGTTAAACGCGGATTTTAGGTCAAAGAAAGGGCGATAGTGTTGGATTTCTTCGCGAAACCACGCGGGATTGAATCAAACATTTCGATTACAGTGTCAGCGGTGCTTCGCCTTGGTAGGAAGCCGCTCTGAAAGGGGGAGATAATGTTGTTTTCAAGATATACTCTCGTTCATTGACAATGCGTTCAAAGAGTTTGCAAGCAAAACTGGTGAGAGACATAGGGCGATAGCTGGAGGGGAGGTGTCGAGGTTTGGAAGGCTTTGCGATAGGGATGATATTGCTAGTATACCAAGAGGCCGGAAAGTACCGTCAGCCCATAGTTGATTTAGCGCCGAGAGGAGGTTGTCTTCACCGGAGTCAGATATATTTTGAAAGGAGGGGGTATGACAATTGACAGGACCAACAGCAGTATTGGTGAGAGGGATAAATGTAGTTCATAGAAGGTAAAGGGGCGTTGTATGGTTCAGAGTTGCCGGAGCCAAAGTGACAAATGGCGTGAGTGTCGCGAAGGAATGAGGTGGTGTGCTATGAGTACTGAGTGTTGCAGGAGATGTCATAGTAATAAGTGGCGAAGTCTTCCACGATGGCCGTGAGTTCTGTTATGTTCTGTTGGTTAATTGTCAGCTGTGGGAATGCGAGGTGTGGGGATCTGCCATTGCAAAAGGATCGAATTTGGGTCCAGATTTGAGAGATGGGATATATCGGTTGAATGTGTTGGAATATAGTTGCCAGCTGTCTTTTTTGGTCGAAAGGATAACTTGTTGACAACGTAGTTTTGCCTCGCGGGCTTCCACCATGTTTTATGTGGTGAGTTTTTGTTCTCGAAAGTTCCGCTCGGCCCACCGCCGATTACGAATATATGGTTACCTAACGTCGCCGTCGCACGTCGATGGGCCAACTTGCTTTAAAGAAGCGATAAAAAAATGCAAGCGTAAAACGGCTACTAAGAGGAGCCGTAAGACGTAGATGAGCCGAATTAGTTTGCAACTCATAACATAAAACGGCTACCGAGAGGTTCATCGGACGTAGATGAGCCGAATTGCCAAACACAGTACTAACCCCACTGATACCCTACATGACATGCTTAGACTAACCCTCTACTAACAACTAACACGCGGCGCCCAGCGTGATAGGCGCTGTGGACCTACCTCCTTGTCCGCACGGTCAAGACCCCTCGGTGCTCTTCGACAAGAGCAGGCTAATGCCGGACCCCTGGCAAAATCAACTTTCTCGTCACTCTCAAAATCATCCTCCCCCACCCCACCTGAAAATGATCTTGCGGAGGAGTAAAGTAAAACTAAATACATTGTTATATCCTGTAGATGTCCTCCACCTAGCCCCAGCCGTCAGTGCCTGAAGCATCACACACACTATAACGTAATACTCTCTTAGCGTAAATGCACACTTGCCTTAGGTTTGCTTGCGAAACACATTCGCTTTAAAGGTGGCGCAGAAACCCTTTATGGTCCGACACGCCTCTAAAAATAACTCCGCTTCGCCGATATATCAGGTGTTCGACAACACCTTTGCCGATTTTCTCAGGTGCTCCCTGTGAGTCCCTGTACGCGAGCTGCGGAGTTATACGAGCAACCACGGCAAAAACCGTGACGGCCGTGGCAGCCAGTGTCGTCACGAGTCGTGTCCAAGGAGCCATACCTAACACAACACAGACCGACGGCCGGCGCCCGGCGTCAGACCGACGGTGCGCGTGCAGCCGCCCAGATGGGCCGTCTCCAGGTCTCCAGCCCGCTCATTCAGCCTTACCAGTCGCGCAGTATGCTTTGTCAGCCGTACATGTAGCCAGATAGTCCGACCAGCTATCCTAGACAGTGTTGCAAATCCACGAAGCCTAACCAACCGGACCACCAAGACGGCCGCACCGGCCAGCTCAGCAGCGGCCCAGCCACCAGGTCAGTCTAGTCAGCCGACACGGCAGTAAAGCCGGCCATCAAGACAGTCACAACAGCCACCACGGCACCCTAGGACTCCACCAAGATAGCCGTGCCAGCCACCACGTCAGCCTAGTCGGTCACCAAGATAACTTTGTCTGTCGCGATGGCAGTGATGTGGCCGATGGCCATCGCCACTTTGTGTGGGGCCGCGCTGGTGTGGTGTGACGCTACGCCGGTAAACACCATGTTCATCAGAAGGCCGGACGTCTTCTCCAGTAGCCGGCTATTGGAGAGGGACGTTCCCTCGCGCATCGCCTGCGCTGCTCTCTGCGACCGTCACGTGCCTGGCTGTGACGGCTTCACCTACGGCAACGGCTCCTGTCGGCTCTTCTCCGAAACGTTCGTCACGCAGACGCCGAACGGCTCCGCCCAGGCGGTCAGTCACGTGCGGCCTCGCCAGCCAGAGCTGGTGACCCCATGCGCGTCCGGCTGGCTGTCCTATGGCAACAGCTGCTACTATAGACCGGCGGACAGCGCACCGGCGGACAGAGCGAGTGCTCGTGAAGCCTGCATGGAACTCGGTGCGTGCTCCGACCTGGTTAGCCTGACCGACGAGGCAGAAGCCGCTTGGCTACTGCATCACTACTCAATACATGTGACGATGGAGTACATAGGCCTGCGATTCGTCGACGGCGTTTTCGTCAACGATGACGGCTCGACGCCGTCCTACCATCCCCAGCTGGAAATCGTCAACGACTCGAACGGCTGCATCAACCTGAAGCATGACAGATCCGTGGGAGAACTGTTAGTGCGAGACTGCAACGACCCGGCGGATGGCTACGTGTGCGAGGCGCCGCTGAGGTGCGTGGCGGGCACGCCGTGTCCGCAAGGCTGGATCGGCGTCGACGACCACTGCTACCGCTACGTGTCTGATCACGCCAACTGGCACGCGGCCGACCAGCACTGCTCCAGCCTACAGTCGGGCGCCCGGCTCGCCGTCATCCCCAACATAAACGTCTGGAGAGTGCTGCGACCGCACTTCTGGGCAGGAACGAGAATTTGGAACGGCTTTTCGGACGAAGCCAACGAGGGTTCCTTCGTGTCGTTCGACGGCTCGGCTCTATCGTTGAAATGGGATAAAGGGGAGCCCAACAACAAACGCAACAACGAAGACTGCGTCGTCATGCTCTTCAATCGCATCAATGACGCAATCTGCAAACGCTTGTTTCCCTTCATTTGTCGCGTTGAACGCACAGTCTGCTGAGGGAAGCCGACGGCCTAGTGGGCAATGGAGCTGGGCGTGACCGTGCGGTCTCGAGCTCAACTATCGCTACGCGCTTGGAATTTCAGCTTTCCCCAATTCCCCCGACTGACGACACCTTCCCCACACAGCAGCATGTATCGTAAATAACGGGAGGCTCTTCTCCCCCGTGTTACTATCGATCTTGTCTCAGACCACTTGCATCTGCTGCAGGTGTATCCACGAACGGTGTCATGCATTGAAGGTCGCCGTGCACAATCCCTATATGTATGCAGTAACTGTAATTTTCACCTGCAGTGTAGAATTGCTCATGGGACTGCACTCCCTGCATGTACGCACTGTCGAATTTGATTGGCAGATTTGCTGCTAATTGCATGCTAACTGGCTTCTTAAACCGACTTTGCTTTGCGTTTGCACCCTGAGAGTTCTTGCAGCAAACCCCATCTGTGCTATAATATGACCAGCGACGCATGCAATAGATTGGGCAACGAGAAAGAGCTGAATCCTACTTCGAGGTGTTAGATCGTAATAGTTATTATACTTCACCGTACAAGTCGTGAGTGTTTTGCCAAGCAGTCCAGAATACTGCACACCCATATATCTAGCGAGATTGCAGTTCGTTTGCCTGATGTTGAAGCAATCTGCATTCCTTAGCGCAAATACACTATAGCAAGCTATGATGCAATGTCATTCAGGGCTGAGGAAAAGCTCCGATGGTCATTTATGACGGTATTCTTACCCTAATTGCCTGACCAAGTGAAGGGATCAATCTTGCCAGTATTGATGCCATTGCTGCCGGCGGTATTCCAGATTATACCGCCAGAATAATTCAGGGTGCATCATGCAAATGTATGATAGTGGCAGACATTGGAGAAGCTTCAGGCAAAAGCATTGGTTTGTAGGGAGAGGGATACTCACATTGCTGCTGTTTGTGACCACACACAAATCGATTGGACTCAAGGGTGTCGCGTTATCAAAATGATTAGTGGTCAGCAGAATGCAGCTTGTGATGTTCTATACTTCGTACTTCCCAGCATGCCCTTCAAATGCATATGATAACCATCGTTTGTTCGTTGAACTCTGACTACACCACCCTATCAGTAAATCCAAGGATGGCGCTACTCGTAGATGTGGGGGGATGAGTCCCTGACAGTCACGTTATGGGGGATGGTCCCCCACGTTCGAGAAAGACTTTTGGAATTCGACTGCCCATTTCAGATATTCCGACTACCCCGTCCCCGACTTATTATTGCCCCTCTCCGAAATGCAACCCTGCCCTAATCTATGCTAGGGTTTTTGTTTATGAAATCGAAAGCGAATGTTCATGCGGCGATAGCGATAGCGATAGCGAATGCAGGGCCTGACCTACGGGCTTAGCCAGGATGTCGTCCACAAGGGAAGGAGGGTAAAGCCAAAGCTTCCTCGGAGTTTGGAGACTATATCCAAATTCACAATGTAACAAGAAAAATCCAGATGATTTTCAGCTGCAAATTTCGAACATCCCATGCTGGGAACGCTGCGTCCACTACACCCGTACCAGTATGAGATTATGGTCCATAATGGTCTGTGCGGATGCATATGAACCGTACACTACGCTGCCGAGCATCCCACACCCATTATGATCGGTAACCGGACAAATGTACGTAAAGCAAATGAACGTATGGCAGATGTACGTACGCAAATGTACGTAAGCAAATGTACTTAAGCGCAGATGTACGTATGGCAATTGTACGTAAGCGCAGATGTACGTATGGCTAATGTATGTCAGCGCAAATGTACGTATTGCAAATGTACGTATGCGCAAATGTACGTCTGCGCAAATGTACGTATCCGCAAATGTACGTAAGCGCAAATGTACGTAGGCGCAAATGTACGTATGCGCAAAAGTACGTAAGCGCAAATGTACGTATGCGCAAAAGTACGTTAGCGCAAAAGTACGTAAGTGCAAATGTACGTATGCGCAAATGTACGTAAGCGCAAATGTGCGTAAGCGCAAATGTACGTATGCACAAGTGTACTTGAGCGCAAAAGAACGCATGCACAAATGTACGTATGCGCAAATGTACGTAACCGCAAAAGTACGTAAATGCAAATATATGTCAGTACAACTTTACGTAACACAAGCGTATGAAAGCACACGCTTACGTATGCGCATATGTACGTATGCGCAAATCTACTTTTGCGCATATGTACATTCGCGCTTACGTACATTTGCGCTTACGTACACGTGCGCTTTCGGACATTTGGGTTACATAAAGCTGTATTTCCATATATTTGCTATCACGTAAATTTGCGGTTACGTACATTTGCGCATACGGGCATTTGCCTATACATACTTTTGCGAATACGTACATTTGCACTTACGTACATTTGCGCTCAAGTACATTTCCACATACGTAAATGTACAGATACGTACACGTGCGCTTTCATACACTTCGATTACGCAAATCTGTATTTGCGTACATTTGCCCTTAAGTACTTTTGCGGTTACGTACATTTGCGCATACGTACTTTTGAGCTTACGTACCTTTGCGCTTACGTACATTTGCGCTTAGGTACATTTGCGCATACGTACTTTTGCGCGTACGTACATTTGCGCATACGTACATTTGCGCTTAGGTACATTTGCGCATACGTACTTTTACGCATACGTACATTTGCGCATACGTACATTTGCGCTTACGTACATTTGCGCATACGTACTTTTGCGCATACGTACATTTGCGCTTACGTACATTTGCGCTTACGTGCATTTGCGCATACGTACATTTGCGCATACGTACATTTGCCATACGTACATTTGCGTTTACGTACAATTGTCATACGTACATCTGCGCTTACGTACATTAGCTTACGTACATTTGCGTACGTACATCTGCCATACGTCCTTATGTATATTTGTCCTAGAATCCCCGTTAGTGAATCATCATCAAAGTGATGGATATTTTGTGGCTGTTCCCGGGGAGGAGGAGGGAGGTGGAGATGGCAACAATGATTATTTTCGTTCTTTTTTCCTTTTATAATTGTAAGTGAAGTGTAATTGTTGCTTAGCGTTCATTGACGTCGAAATGAAGACTTTCAATAATTTCGTATCGCCAAATGGCTGACTTCACAGAGGTGGACCTCTATGAGGTCGATCTCCCCCAGAGCGGTGGACCACACAGGCACTTCATTCCAGACCAGCAGTCCCACGGTAGTCGATTCTACCATGCCCACTGCGCCGAATTCAAATTTTTATTCAGCCGTTCCTTCAGATCTCTAGACATTGCTTTAGGTTTCCTCTGATCCGTTCCAACCTGATCTGATTCTGATCCTGTCGGATCTGAGACGTTGATGCAGCTGTGATCGTCTATCGCTAGATATCGCCGCAAGCGCTTTGTCGGTGAAGCCGCCCTGAGTCTGCATCACGACACCGTCATGCAGCGGAGTGCACTGGTCATCGCGCGGCCATGTCCACCCGCACGAGCTGTCGAGCCGATGTTGAGCGCACCGTATTGGAAGCACCCTGCCAGGCCGGGTCAAATGTCAGAGCGGTAGTTGATGCTCCTCAGAGGGCGAAGCAGGTCTGCGAGGAAGCGGCGATGATTTGGTGCCAGGTATAGGCAAAGCCAGGACAACAGGGACATGGACGGTGTATAGCATTTGATGCCAGATATAGGCGAAGCCAGGACAACAGGGACATGGACGGTGTATAACATTAGATGTCAGGTATAGGCGAAGCCAGGACATCAGGGACATGGACGGTGTATAGCATTAGATGCCAGGTATAGGCGAAGCCAGGACAACAGGGACATGGACGGTGTATAGCATAAGGTGCCAGGTATAGGCGAAGCCAGGACAACATGGACGGGGACGGTGTATGACATGGACGGTGTAGATTGTGAGCTGTGGCATCAAACACAAAGTGTGCACGGACAGAAGACGTGGAAGTTCTTGATGTTAAATTTGTGTCGACGCTTTAGTCCATTCGAGACAAAGTTCCAGTATGCCCTCAGGAGGACCTGCAAGCGCTGTGGTAAGTCAAAACGTCGGAAATTTGAACATTATTCATGATTACTAATTACATTACTACACCTTTTTGCGTCCAATTTCGCCGCCTGTGCATCAATTTCAGCGATAAGCTCATCTATTTTCGGGGCACAGCGCACAGTTCGGCATAGCGCATCCAATTTACAAATCACAGCTCCACCTTCGGCCCAGCAGCATTCATTTTGGTACTAGTGCAACATATTTCGGCAGAACTGCATTCGAATTCAGATTTGCAGTGAATATTTCGGCATGTGTGGATAATTCAGCGAGAGTGCGATGAATTTCGGCAGGGTGCAAGCAAGTTCGACGCGGAAAATACTCCGCTATTAGACTAGTTGTTGTCATATTTGGATAAATATGTATCCATTGTCCAATAAAGGGCAATTTTTGATGTTTTGTGTGTGTAATTGCATATCCAATACATAATGCGACATTGGCCAGCAGGTAGTTGCTAAGCGGCTCGTCTCAGCATGGTGACGCACTCAACCAATCAGAAGCAAGTAATATTTATTTCAAGCCGAGCATGCCACAACCACAAGGTCAGGAGGTTTACAGCTCGTCTAAACGTCGTAATGCCAAGTGGCGAAGGACGTACGAGGGGGCGGAACAGGAACCCAACCGAAGGGGAAAGATGGGCAATCATCAATGCTCATCTTTATGGGTACTTCCTGCCGGTCTGCGCAGCCCGTGAGAACATTATCGACTAAGTGACTGTTGCCCACGGACTAGGTGACTTAGATGTACACCCTGTGCTCTGGCGTGTAAGTGCACGGTATGTGCCCTTCATTGCGAGCACTTCGCTGTTTGTACCCTTCGTTGTAAGACGTTCATGTGAAATTAATGACATTTTGAAATACATATTATTTGCAAATGTGGATATTTCTACATATGCACAGGTTTAAAGTGCATATAGTTTCAACATAACCAACAATGTTATCTTTTACACAACAGAGAAATACATATTGTCCAGTAAAAGGCCAAATTTTAATGTTTTATGTACATAATACGATAGCGGCCAGTGGGGTGCTTCCTTAGACTGTGACAGTCGCGTTATTTCCGCCCGTGCAACTGGCGTCGCCGAAGATGAAGTAGACGTGCGTGTTCTGCCGCGACCATTCATCGAATGGTTAGTCCGTAAAACGCAGCGGTGATAGTCCAGGACCACGTCGATATTTGCACTCACAGTTACACGAGATATAACCACGACTTATCCAACCCGGCTCTCAATTCGATCGGCGCTCGGTCCGTCCCCACACCAAACCAGATTACGATGAGGTAGTCACCCGAGATGTTGGACGGGAGCGATGGTACAGCTCGGCGTCTGGTGATGGTCTGACCTCACGAGGGTCCTGTCCCGGGGTATTTATGCAAGTGTGTATATATACTAATGGAAAAAGCCTGCACGCGCTGACCTTTGCCGGGGCGGAAGGGGGCGCGCAACGTATGTGAGTCATCGCGTGTCGATGACTAACTGATTAAGATGGCCGATGTGCGCATGTTTGCGTGAGCTGGCCGAGGCTCGCAATTTGACAGCTTGCAGATGACTTATGGTTTACTTTAATCGTGCGGCCGGGCTGGGTCAGTTATTGATGTGCCGCGTGTGTTTATATGATCTGGCCGCGGCCATTTTGCCTGCTGGCAGGTGGCGCATGACTTACTTTGTTATTGCGATCGTGCAACCACAGTGTTTGCATAGCCGGGCTGTCGGCGTACATTATTGCCGAGCAGAGCTCGATTTCGTCGGTGTGCGCGTGGCGCGTATGTAGGTGAATCACGAAATGCGTGTTCGTGGCGCGCGTGATTACTACAATAACTGCTACAAGACATCACTTCCAGATATAAAACGAGGGTGGGGATGGGGATAAAAACTACACCTTTTTGCGTCCAAGTTTGAACAAACTGCACGGATTTCAGTATTAAGCGCATCCAAATTCGGCGTTTCAGCACGTTGCGTCCGAATATGACAAGACGGAGAAATTCGTCCGGGCAGCGTGCATTTCAAAAGTAGTGCAATCAATTTCGGCATAGTGCATTATAATTCAGTGAAGTGAGCATGGTATTCGGCATGCAGGCTTGTTTCAGCACGGTAACAACCGATAATGGGTAAATATTTAACCGAATATGACAAAAACAAGTCTCATAGCGGAGTATTTCACGCGTCGAATTTGCTTGCACTTTGCCGAAATGCATCACACTGTCACTGAATTATCCACACATTCCGAAATATTAACTGCAAATCTGAATTCGAATGCAGTTCTGCCGAAATAGGTTGCACTATTTCCAAAGTGAATCCTGCTGGGCAGAAGGCGGAGCTGTACCCTCTACACCTTTTTGCGTCCAATTTCGCCGCCTGTGCATTAATTTCAGGGATAAGCCCATCCATTTTCGACAGTTCGGCATAGCGCATCCAATTTACAAATCACAGCTCCGCCTTCGGCCCAGCAGCATTCACTTTGGAAATAGTGCAACCTATTTCGGCAGAACTGCATTCGAATTCAGATTTGCAGTTAATATTTCGGAATGTGTGGATAATTCAGTGACAGTGCGATGCATTTCGGCAAAGTGCAAGCAAATTCGACGCGTGAAATACTCCGCTATGAGACTTGTTTTGTCATATTTGGTTAAATATTTACCCATTATGCAATAAAGGACAATTTTTGACGATCCACTACATAATGTGACATTGACCAGCGAGTAGTTGCTAAGCGGCGCGTCTCAGCATGGTAACACACGCAACCAATCAGAAGCCAGTAATACACCTTTTTGCGTCCAATTTCGCCGCCTGTGCATCAATTTCAGCGATAAGCCCATCCATTTTCGACAGTTCGGCGTAGCGCATCCAATTTACTATTCACAGCTCCACCTTCGGCCCAGCAGCATTCATTTTGGTACTGGTGCTATTTTGGTACATTTGGTACTATTTCGACAGAACTGCATTCGAATTCAGATTTGCATTTAATATTTCGGCATGTGTTGATAATTAAGTGAGAGTGCGATGAATTTCGGCAAAGTGCAAGCAAGTTCGACGCGGAAAATATTCCGCTATGATACTTTTTTTTGTCATATTTGGTTAACTATGTATCCATTGTCCAACAGAGAGGCATTTTTTGACGTTTCGTGTATGTAATTGTATATCCAATACATAATGCGACATTGGCCAGCGAGTAGTTGCTAAGTGGCGCGTCTCAGCATGGCAACGCACTCAACCAATCAGAAGCCAGTAATATTTATTTCAAGCCGAGCATGCCGCAACCATAAGGTCAGGAGGTCACAGCTCGTCTAGACGTCGTCATGCCACGTGGCGAAGGACGTGCGAGGAGGCGGTACAGGAACCCAACCGAATTTGGGAAAGATGGGCAATCATCAATGCTCATCTTTCTGGGTACTTCCTGCCGGTCTGCGTAGCCCGTGAGAACATTATCGACTAAGTGACTGTCGCCCACGGACTAGGTGACTTTGATGTACACCCTGTGCTCTGGCGTGTAAGTGCGCGGTATGTGCCCTTCATTGCGAGCACTTCGCTGTTTGTACCCTTCATGGGCGCTGTATGACCAACGCAGTCGATGCGCCCCTAAGCCCAAATATCCAACCAACTGTTTGTACCCTTCGTTGTAAGACGTTCATGCGATATAAATTACATTTTCAAATACGTGTTATTTGCATATCTGAATATTTTTCCATATGCTCAAGTTTAAAGTGCATACGGTTTCAACATAGCCAGCAATGATACTTTTCACACAACATAGAAATACAATAAAGGACCAAATTGTCTTTAAAGACTTTATTTGACAATGGATACATATTGAACCAATAAGAGACCAAATTTTAACGTTTTATGTACATAATGCGATAGCGGCCAGTGGGTGTTTCCTTAGACATCACTTCCGGATATAAAACGAGGGTATGTGAGGGGGTTAAAAACCACCCTCTCGTCAGAAGTGTTCGGTTCAGTATCGCAGTACCTGAATAACGAGTTGACGCATCAGAATATGTAGAAGGAAGCCGTTATCGGTAAAAGCCAACTAGTATTGGAGGTAATACGCAGATGCGTTTATATTGACCAGTTTTCATTTTTGAACCGTAATTTGTGCGTCGAATTTGGTTGCACACAGCCGAAATCGGCTGTTGCCGTGCTGAAACAATCCTGCATGCCGAATACCATGCTCATTTCACTCAATTATAATGCACTGTGCCGAAATTGATTGCACTATTTTTGAAATGCCCGCTGCCCGGCCGAATTTCTCCGTCTCGTGTCATATTTCGACGCAACGTGCTGAAATGCCGAAATTGGATGCGCTTAATACTGAAATCCATGCAGTTTGTTCAAACTTGCACGCAAAAAGGTGTATTTCTTTCAAGTCGGGCTTGCCGCAACCACAAGGTCAGGAGGTCACACCTCGTCCAGACGTCGTCATGCCACGTGGCGAAGGACGTGCGAGGGGCCGGTACAGGAACCCAACTGAAGGGGAGAGATGGGCAATCGTCAATGCTCATCTTTCTGGTGGTGACTACGTTGAAGTTGCCAGACAGTTAGACATAAAGCGAGGAACCGCGTGGTCCATTGTTGCTAAATACGTCCAGAAAAAACGAAGTATGCACAAGACCAAGAGGTGGGCGAACAACCCAAAAAGTTGATGAAGAATCTCGCGATTTATTGGTCCTATGCATTGAGGAAAATCCGCAGCTAACACTGAAGCAGCTGAACATAATCCTCAGGGAAACGTGGCCCGACAAGTCCCGTGTACACCTTTTTGCGTCCAATTTCGCCGCTTGTGCATCAATTTCAGTGATAAGCCCATCCATTTTCGACAGTTCGGCGTAGCACATCCAGTTTACAAATCACAGCTCCACCTTCGGCCCAGCAGCATTCATTTTGGTACTGGTGCAACCTATTTCGACAGAACTGCATTCGAATTCAGATTTGCAGTGAATATTTCGGCATGTGTTGATAATTCAGTGACAGTGCGATGAATTTCGGCATAGTGCAAGCAAGTTCGACGCGGAAAATACTCCGCTATGAGACTTGTTTTTGTCATATTTGGTTAAATATGTATCCATTGTCCAACAGAGAGGCATTTTTTAACGTTTCGTGTATGTAATTGTATATCCAATACATAATGCGACATTGGCCAGCAGGTAGTTGCTAAGCGGCGCGTCTCGGCATGGTAACGCATTCAACCAATCAGAAGCCAGTAATATTTATTTCAAGCCGAGCATGCTGCAACCATGAGGTCAGGAGGTCACAGCTCGTCTAGACGTCGTCATGCCACGTGGCGAAGGACGTGCGAGGAGGCGGTACAGGAACCCAACCGAATTTGGGAAAGATGGGCAATCATCAATGCTCATCTTTCTGGGTACTTCCTGCCGGTCTGCGCAGTCCGTGAGAACATTATCGACTCAGTGACTGTTGCCCACGGACTAGGTAACTTTGATGTACACCCTGTGCTCTGGCGTATAAGTGCGCGGTATGTGCCCTTCATTGCGAGCACTTCGCTGTTTGTACCCTTCGTTGTGAGACGTTCATGCGAAATTAATCACATTTTCAAATACGTGTTATTTGCATATCTGAATATTGTTACATATGCACAAGTTTAAAGTGCACACGGTTTCAACGCAGCCAGCAATGCTACTTTTTACACAACATAGAAAAACAATATAGGACCAAATTGTCTTTAAAGACTTTATTGGACAATGGATACATATTGAACCAATAAGAGACCAAATTTTAACGTTTTATGTACATAATACGATAGCGGCCAGTGGGTGTTTCCTTAGACATCACTTCCGGATATAAAACGAGGGTGCGTGAGGGGGTTAAAACCACCCTCTAGTCAGTAGTGTTCGGTTCAGTATCGCAGTACCTGAATAACGAGTTGACGCATCAGAATATGTAGAAGGAAGCCGTTATCGTAAGAAGCCAACTAGTATTGGAGGTAATACGCAGATGCGTTTATGTTGACCAGTTTTCATTTTTGAACCGTAATTTGTGCGTCGAATTTGGTTGCACAAAGCCGAAATCGGTTGTTGCCGTGCTGAAACAACCATGCATGCCGAATACCATGCTCATTTCACTGAATTATAATGCACTGTGCCGAAATTGATTGCACTATTTTTGAAATGCCCTCTGCCCGGCCGAATTTCTCCGTCTTGTGTCATATTCGGACGCAACGTGCTGAAACGCCGAAATTGGATACGCTTAATACTGAAATTCGTGCAGTTTGTTCAAACCTCCACGCAAAAAGGTGTATGCAATGCTCGCAGTGACAAGGGGATACAAACCGAGGCGGAAATGTACGCAAGCCATCGCGGTGCAGCACGTCTCGAACCATACCGCTCAGCACGGCACATTCCTTTGATGGCGAAGTCCAAGTAATTTGATCATAAATTGAGTAGGAATGTGTGGCCATTGACATCACGAATAATTGCGTTCATTTAATTTCATACATTAAATCGACCGTGGTGGCACGGCCTCGCATATACCTGCCGCTGCTTTCAAGCACGGCCGCCGAGGTATTAGTCGTCCAATGGCATGCGAGTGTGTCCGGCCTTTGAAGAGATCTCGGTGATTATCCCAAGTCAACGAGCGCAAGATTGTCCTATTTTTGCTGATGCTGGTTGGAAAGTTACGCGAAAGTCAACGCCAATCAAACAAATTATATTCCAGTGCAGGGTATTATTCCACATCAAGTGCGCAGGCATGCAAAGCAGTGACCATCAATTGACATAAACATGCGCGACTATAAAGCGCATTGTGGGTAATTTAGGTGCACAGGTGCAGCTATTAAATCCTCGCCGGACCGGCAGTTGTTATTAAAGTATTAACAGAAATGAATGCCATTGCATTGATGACATTAAACCAGGGTCAATACGGAGTAGATCAGTCAGGTTCGGTCCGCTTATTAGTGAGCATGGCACACGTGCGTGTTGTGCCGGCCACGTGACACGTGCCAATACTCGCCCCAGGCTCAGGCTGGCCGAATAATTCAAATGGACTCCAGTGGGCAAACCGAATGTGCCAACAGTGCGAATGTTGCAATGTAATTGGCCGATCGTCCCTGTGATAACATATTAGACACGTGCATCGCATGTGCGCCACCTGATTCGTGCAAGTCTCCCCTGTTCCGTCTTGTATCGCTCGACGAAACGTTTGTGTGACACGGGTAGCACTTCAGTCTCGAATATTGTATAATGCGGAAATTACGAGAGCACCGTCCACACCTGGTCTCTAGTAAATCAATGCCAGAACAACGGAAGTCCCTCTTCATCAGTTTTCGAAAACATATTATGAGAGTAAACAAAGTACACTTTCGGCGCCGTTGCGTCAATATGACACAACACCCATAGGCTCGGGCCGTGGGACTTACAAGCTGTTGATGCGGGCAAACAAAGTTAGATAATAGTGTGTAAATTGAAACAGTGAGTGGCCAGCCGGACGTGGACGTGGTGTTGTAATCTTAGACACGTGAGCCGCACGTGGGCCACGTGGGACGTGGTAATTTCTCCATGTTAGCCGTGAACCTGGAGCAAGGACGTTCGTTCGACGACAGCGACAGGCCAAACGGTGGTGGGTATGACGGTGGCGCTTTCTGTGATTGGTAGACAACAGGCCCAAGAGGTATATTTTACCAGTGTCGCCACTGGGGCGGTAGTGAACGCGTAGCACGAGCTTGAATTATGGATATGTGCTTGAAGTCGATCGGATTTGAGCTAGAAATGAATCGGGGAACCCACAGGGCTCTAACGTGCTCAGAGTCGCAGCCAAGGCCCCCTTACCAACCAAAAATGCATATCAAACAAGAAATTGTGATATGTTGACTATGCAAATCCAAAGCTTTGCAAATGCAAAGCAAATGCAAGTTGTGACCGACACCAAAGCTTGAACACCTCAAACACCTGTCAGTAGTGTCGGTAGCCTTCTTTGTGGACTTCAGGTTGTTGTAAGCACGCTGTTAACCCCTCACAGGAGAGTTCGGAGTCGCAAACACGCGTAGTAGGTGTCAGCCCACTGATACCTCAAGGCAGGGATTTTAACACCCCATTCCGCTAACTCCCTTACCGGGTGTAGTTTCGCCAAAGCTGAGTGAGTGAGTGAGTGAATGAATTTGGCCAGCCTGCCACCGTCAGGTGATATCGGCTGTTTACGTCGTTGTGGATGAGTTGAAGGTGGTGGTCCGGCCGGTGCCGGGCGTAGTTGGGGGGGGGGGGGTCATCGCCGTTCGTTTGAACGTTGCAAGAACACATGTCATGTCATACCCTGTTATGGGCTTTTTTTGTTTTGTTTTGTGTTGAGTTCTTTTTGTTTGTTTTGTGTTGCTTTCTTTGTTTTTTTCATTTGATGGTTTTTATTCTTTCTTTTTCTTTTTCTTTTCTTTTCACGTTTGTTTCAGACTATTTTTCTTTTCCTTTTTACACGTCATAGGTAGAGTTGGAAGAGAGTGGGTGGAGGAGTTGTTCGGATGTTGTTTGTTCGGGTGCTGTTTAGTGTCGGGTGGTTTTGGTATGGGTTTTTGATTTCTTGGTATTTGTGGTGTTTGGTTTGTTGGTAGATGTAGTGTTTGCTTTGTTGGTTGCTCGTGTTGTCGGTTCTTGGGTAGTCTCAAGGGTGTTATCTGAGGTGTCTGAGCTAATGCAGTCGTCGTCTGAGTCTGTGATTGGTCCATAATGGTCATGGTAGTGTTTGCGTCGCGTGAGTGGTGCTTGTGGTGCTTCGGGTGTTCTGTGGGGCATGGTAGGAGTGATAGCTTGATTGCTTCGCGGTGTGGTATGGGGGGTAGTGCCTGTGCTTCTGCCGTGTTTTGTGTTGTGGGTTCTAGTCTTATGACTATTGTCGGGTCTGTCTGCGTTTCCTGGAGCAGTCGGTTGATATTAGTGGGGTAGCCGTATACAATTTGTGCGTTTGTGTGGACGGCTCTTGGTGGCGAAGGTGTTGAGCGTGCTGCAACGGATACTGTTCTATTCTGTACATTCTAGTACCTTTTCTAGATAGGCTTAACCCAGATGGGCCCCTGTGGCTCTTATTAAGCCTTAATACTTTATGACTTTTATGTTCGGCGGCCCACTCCCTTGCCCGCGACGGGGCCCAACCCCCTAAGTGGATGAGTCGGAGAATGTCTTTCACTTTCCTCCACCGAGGGCAGGCCCCGTCCCGGGAGACGTGGTCGCCGTCGTATCCGACACATTGCCGCGTTTCGCTGTTGCAGGTGTTGGTGTGGTGTGAGCCGGCACAATGGGCACATGTGGGATTTGGGTGCTTGGAGCTCTACCCCCCACCACCACCTCGTGTGGCCGTATCCTTGACAGAAGGAGCAGCGTCGAGGGAGGGGTGCGCGTGGTGTTACTTTGTAGGTGATGTAGCCAGCTCTGACATGTGTGGATTCCTGTTTGGAGGTGAAAGTCAGGATGAGAATGTGTGTGTTTTGTTTGTTTGGGGGGGGAACCGGTAGACCGAGGAGGTCCCTTGGTTCGCAAATCTGTTGTGAGCCAGTTTCTCCTCAGTCATGTCGGCCAGCTCCAATGCGTGTATGATTCCCTGAGAGGAGTTGCGGTGCGTGTCTAGTGTTAAAGATGGTTGAGCGGCGGTCAGAAGAGTGGAGGCATCGAAGCACTATGCATGCACTGGTGGTCGGCTGGTTTTGCGGGTCTTCGGGGTTTCAGGATGGCGTCTTGGCGTAGCCAAAATGGCGTCGATGTGTCTTCTCGAGGGTGTTGGGCGTTGCCAGATGGCGTCGGCGCCGCTTTTCAGGCACGCCTTCGGCGCTGCACCGGCTCTTGTGTTGCCGCGTTGCTATAATAGCACGTTGGCAAGCCGTTGTTTGCTGCCCCTGTGGCGCCGAGACCTCTATGGTGGCGTTGAGGCTCCGTGGCGTTAAATTGACCGAGCTGGCTTCTCTCGGTTTTCTCGGTTCTCGGTTGAGGTGGAGAAAGAGAGAGAGATAGAGAGTTTCTTTGTTCTTTGTTCTGGTTTGTTCTTGCTTGTGTTGTTGTTGACCAAAGCTGGGCGTAAAACACCTCATAAAGGTGTCAACTTGCGCATGCGCATTCGCAGTTGAATTCCTTGCGCCGGCGTGAGCGGATGGCGTGTGGTCGACCAGTACGCTGTTTATGATGCAAATATAGGCTCGGTCCGGTACCGAACCGAGATGAGGCGACGCTAGGAACATGAAAAATGGGGTGCTGAGATAGTAATAAATAACGGTTTAGCTTGATATAAGTGATTTTTTTGCAAGTTTAAGTAGGCGCAAGAGAAACATATTTAACAATATTGTCCATTATCCTGTTAAAAACACAAATTTGTATCCGAAAATACCCATATTATAAACCGTATCCGCCTATGTTGCCAGATGCGTGGAAGTTTCTGTTATGCCACAGGATCCCCTCCAAGACTGGAGCCTATTTGTGTCTTCAGAGAGCCAAGTGCTTTTCATAGTGGTGGGTACACATTTTTTACCAATCACAGACAAGCATTTCTGCAACAGCTCCTTTTATTGGTGACATTCCATCAAGCGTGTCAGCTGGTATGCCGGTGCAGAACTGGCGCTCTAACGAAACGGGAGCGGCTGCTTATCGGTAAGTAAAGGGAAATAAATAAATAATGTTATAAATTATTAAATTAAAGTCACATTATTCAGACAGAAATAGTCCGAAGCTATCTTTGCATAACTCGTATGATAGGTGTTATTTCTTTTGGAACCTCTGGAGACTGCAAGAATGATGCAATTGGCTTCGTCAATGTGTTAGCATGGTAGTCCTAATGTGAATGCGACGTATGCATGCAATGGAAATGAATTTTCGCTCGGTAGTCCACTGACGAAAAACGTTTGTTATAAGTGAATGAACAGTTACGGATCATTCAGGAAATTATTTCGGTGATCCAGCAATGCCAATGTTGAGGACTTTCAGGACAATAGAGTGGGAATTAGGGTGGGAATTAGGGCACTTCTTAAGAGATTGTATCTCCGAAAACATTTTTGCACTCCAGGTTCATACTAGATAGGATGGGCTTCACATGTACTCCGACACAAATGTGGGAACAAAGATATCAATAAAAACCACCACAGAATGATGCCCCCAAAAGGGTAAATATCAAGATCAAGGTAACGTGTGATTTTTTGGATTTTTGTTGTTGTAATGGTATGCTTTCTGACATGATGAAGATGATGCGGTCACTCATTTTCACAGCAAATGATTACTTTTAAGTCAACTGCGGTCGATACAACTGATGACGTCATAGGCACAGGTCTGCAACTTGTAGCCCCAATGCTTTGAGAAGGTTTTTCTATGGACTACTAAACAAATAAATCAGAATAAATAAAATAACCTAACCTAACCTAGCCTAACAGGAAAACCAGTATGCGCAATATGCTATATTTGTAGAGTGATGATTTTGCTAGTGTATTTCTTTGCCAACTGAAAAGTAATCATTTGCAGAGAAAGGGCAATCATCATTGCCCTTTCTCGTGGCATCATCATTTCCACGTTCAAATACCCCATATTAAAAAAATACCAAAAGTCACATTTTACCTTGATCTTGATATATAGCCAAAAAAGGTTATTCCACTTAAGTCACCACTCAAACTAACCACTTTCTGTAGCAGTCAGCAACCAGACTATAGCTTCACACACTCCTATCAATCTCAACCATTGGTATTGCAGACAACAATGCACCAACAACACTTGCAAGATGGTGAGCATGCACACTGAGTACAATGTTCTCTGGCTTTCAAGCTGCAACTCTGAAAACCTGTGTTCTTGCCACCCATATAGTGGGAAAATTTGACAGTTTCCAGAGACGTCCTACAGAGTCCTGGAGGCTGCCAATCAGAATTGGCTGTGTTAAAATTTTATGTTCGGAAATCTGTCTGTCAGCCAATCAATGCGAGGTATTTTTTATATGACATCATAGCCATTAGCAACTTTGAACACGTAGTCAACAGTGGTATACTGCAAACACAAGATATTGACTGATCCTTTGCTTTGTGCACCTTTATCACATCCAACTGGAGTGTGTGGTAGCAGAGTTGCATTCATACTACATAGAAAATTGGCTGAGTAGGTAGGTATGCAGGGCTGCAAAAAGTGATCAGACTGTCACAAACTTTTGTCATCACCCCAAAATCTGTCACGCGGAATCTTAACCCTTCAGGCGGTGGGGGGGGGAATTTTTTTGCCCCCTTTACTTTTTTCACGACAACTCCGAAATGCTTTGAGATAGCAACGCGAAACTTGGTATAGCTTCAAATGAATACCTAGCGCATACGTGTACAAAATTTCAGGCACATCTGAGGTCAGGTCAGGTCACAGTGATGTTCTAACGATATCCATAACAACTTTCTTCGCCGAAACTGATTCAGTCAGGTAAGTTAGGCCAGGTCAGGTCAGGTTGGGTCAAGCAAAATTTAAACTAAGACCTCTGGGTAACACTGTAAAGGTATGTCTTAGACATTTTAAAGGTTTGCCTGATTTATAAGCATCGGTTGCACTTGGATAAAATAATCATCCTATAATTTGACCTTTGACCTTACTGTGACCTGACCTGACCTAGTACACACTCAAAATTTGACACATGCATTCCCTAGATATTCATCTTACCGTGTGCAAAATTTCGTGTCGCTATTGCCAAGTGTTTAGGAGATATCGTGAAAAAAGTAAAGGGGGAAAAACAATGCCCCCCAACCGCCTGGAAGGTGGCTGAGAGGCCCACCGCCTGCCGGGTTAAACAGGAAATTGAAATTGTGTATTTAACCCGCGCCCTGCTGGGGGCGGGATGTTTGACCCCCCCCTCTAAGGTTTTTCGGGGTTAACGAAAAAAACGGTGGCGCGCAGCACCGCGACATTGGTACACCTTTCCGGGAATAAATTTGAAATGATATGTGAACATTTAAAGGTCAGGTCATTTCATCTCACCGAGGTATTGCAGGTATAGTGAGGTCACCTCCAATAATGTTTGATATGTCACCAGTTCCACAATTGTATACCCATTTGCCCGAAATTGATATCGTGCCATATAGGTCGCAAAAATAGCGCTCAAACTTGACAACCAATAACTCCATGCAGTCAGTGGACAGGCAAGCTTCTGATTGGCCTCTCTTCCATCACCAGGTCTGCGGACATCTTTACGGATTCATATTATAGATGAACTGATATCATACTATGAACAGTGCGAAATACGAGTGCGCATTGCCACTGGCTTGAAAAAGAACGAACATGCCACTCCCGCTCGACAGGCTTTGGGTTGGTCGCTTTGACAAGCTCATTCCGATCCATGACTGCAGCGCAATCCACAAATTCATCCACATCGACGACGGGCCACAATTGAACAAATAACTTATATCACGCAGACATGAAGTTTCCGCCTGGAAAACACGCACTTCGTCTTCATCCGACACCACCATAGTGGACACACGAAACACTCGCACACCGCGCCTCGCCACCACGCATAAGCGGTTTACTCACGGAGCCATCCGCACCTGGAACTCACTTCCACAATCAGCAAGACACTGTAACAATAGAGAAACGCACAAGCAAGCCACACAAAAATACATGTTTATGTTCATCCGACACCACCATAGTGGGCACACGAAACACTCGCACACCGCGCCTCGCCACCACGCATAAGCGGTTTACTCACGGAGCCATCCGCACCTGGAGCTCACTTCCACAATCAGCAAGACACTGTAACAATAGAGAAACGCACAAGCAAGCCACACAAAAAATACATGTTTATGTTCATCCGACACCACCATAGTGGGCACACGAAACACTCGCACACCGCGCCTGTATGTTGAACTGTATGTTCATAAATGTATTACAAGATCCACATGAACATTTCCCAGCTAGGTAATATTAAGGTAATCATTTAGCAGGCGTCACACCTTTGGGAAATGTTCACATCTTGGGAAATTTGTCCAAAGATTAGGGGGTTTAGGGTAGGCTTTAGATTAGGTTACAGTTTAGGTTAGGTCAGTTTAGGTCAGGTTAGGTTAGGTTATGTTATGTTAGGTTTTAGCCCCACCTTGGAAAATCAAGATATGTGACATTTCCCAATGTGTGATGCCTGCTAAATGAATACCAATGTTAATGCTTAAGTGGTACAAAATACAGTATTCATTTAGCAGGCGTCACACATTAGGAAATGTCACATTTATTGACTTCCCAAGGTGGGGCTAATACCTACCTATCCCAGCCTGACCTAACCTAACCTAACCTGACTGAACCTAAACTGACTGGTATCGTACAAGTGGGCATCACACATTGGGAAATGTTCACATCTTGGGAAAATTTTACTGAAGATTAGGGGGTTTAGGGTAGGCTTTAGGTTAGGTTAGGGTTTAGGTTAGGTTAGGTCAGTTTAGGTTAGGTTAGGTCAGGTTATGTTAGGTTTTAGCCCCACCTTGGGAAATCAATCAATGTGACAGTTCCCAATGTGTTACACCTGCTCGTATGATACCAGCTGACCTAACCTAGAGCCTACCCTAAACCCATTAATCTTTGGAAAAATTTCCCAAGATGTGCACATTTCCCAATGTGTGATGCCTGCTAAATGAATATCCAAAGGTATTCATTTAGCAGGCATCACACATTGGGAAATGTTCACATCTTGGGAAAATTTTACCGAAGATTAGGGGTATTCATTTAGCAGGTGTCACACCATTGGGAAATGTTGACATCTTGGGAAATTTGTCCAAAGATTAGGGGGTTTAGGGTAGGCTTTAGGTTAGGTTAGGGTTTAGGTTAGGTCAGTTTAGGTTAGTTAGGTCAGGTTAGGTTAGGTTAGGTCAGGTTAGGCAGAGGCCCGGGAACGATTTTAAAGTTCGGGAGGCTGGAGACTCTGAGTCGGGATTTATCTAGGGTCAGTCGGAGAGGGCTGCAGCCCTCTCCCCCTTGGTGCCTTAAAATTCTCTAAAATTTGGGGGGGTGACGCCCCCCGTATCAAAGTTGGGGGGGGCAAGCCACCCCCTGCCCCCTGTTCCCAGGCCTATGAGGTTAGGTTAGGTTAGGTCAGGTTATGTTAGGTTTCAGGCCCACCTTGGGAAATTTGGAAATGTGACATTTCCCAATGTGTGACACCTGCTCGTACGATACCAACTGACCTAACCTAGAGCCTACCCTAAACCCATTAATCTTTGGTAAAAATTTCCCAAGATGTGCACACTTCCCAATGTGTGATGCCTGCTAAATGAATACCCAAAGGTATTCATTTAGCAGGCATCACACATTTGGAAATGTTCACATCTTGGGAAAATTTTACCGAGATTAGGAGGTTTAGGGTACGCTTTAGGTTAGGTTAGGGGTTAGGTTAGGTCAGTTTAGGTTATGTTAGGTTTTAGCCCCACCTTGGGAAATCAATAAATGTGACATTTCCCAATGTGTGTCACCTGCTAAATGAATACCCAAAATACCCACCTTTCCCTACTAAATTCCTAGATCCTAAGGTGACATTTGGCATATCGTTATGTGGCAACTGTCCCATGATTACCCTCACTTAATAGTTAATAATATGTATTAATAAGCTTACTTGTATCCATGCACTGCTGTTGTTGCCTTGGCTTCTCCACATCCTCCACAGGTCTCTTCACCCAGCATGACCAACGCCCTTCAGGGCCAAATGCCTTGTCTTTATCCGCAAACTCAACTTCTTTGCCTGGGTGCACAGCTTTAAAGTGAACTTTAAATGATCGCTGCTGTCCCCTGTACTGACAAGACTTCCAGTACTTGCATTGTCTTTTCAGCCTTGATGGTGTTACCCTTTTCACCTTTCCCGCACCCTTCTCCATCACCAGCACTGTTCCTCAACAACTATGAATAAAAAAGGCCCTTCAAATATAATATTTACTGTCTGAAGAATTACCCACACCTCCGCGTCATAGGAAAACTTCCGCAGCGAGTCACGCCGTGACAAAATTCTGCAAACTCTTGGCAAAATTTCGCAAACTCTCTCGATTGCCAATGGGAATTTCCAACGGGCATGACAATTGTCACGAAAGTTCGCAGATCTGGTATAAAAACCTGGTATAAAAAGGAAGTTCTGAAGATGTTTGAAATGTGTTGACGGATTCTATGAAACTCTTTTAACACGCGAATGTAGTCATGTCAAATCGTTTTTTTCTGGTGGTGTCAAGAGGCTACATTTCTGGCGAAATTATTTTTCACGATGCTACGCAGTTAATAAACACGTCGCCGTCGCTCTGTTCTGTCACTTTCGTAGGGAAAAATACAAAAACTGTCACGCAAACCCGGGTTTGCGAGTTCGCGGGTTTTTGCAACCCTGGCCGTGTCACCCCACTAGAAAAGAAATGCGAAAAGAGCGACGGGCGTCACCCCACGAAAATGAAAAATAAACTGCTATAACCAGCAGTCAGTCTGGCCAAAACCTGCACGGCGGAGTAGACAATTGCTCCGGTTATATGCGAGCGTATAGCGTATTGAATACTCCATCGATCCATTCTACCGACGCGCCATGTGGTGGTGCACGCTCAGTCCTCACTGTCTGCTAGTAGTGCAATGATAGATCACGGTCTCTATGTTCACTGTCCACGCTCTGACTATGCACGCTGTTGTCTCGAGCCTTGCTCTGACGCGACTGGTCCCGTCGCGGCGAACAGTCGGGAGTGGGTCGCGCGTCCGTGGTGTCATAACCATAAACCACGGTCCGCGCTTCGCACATGCGACACACGCACAATATTGCCCGGCCCGACCTCTTATGGCCTTAGCGTGATTTTCTGGGGCCTGGCACGATTTATCGGGGTCCTGGTGCGACCTTTTGGAGTTCCAGTGGTACTTTCAGGGGCCTGGTCCAACATTTTGGAGCCATCGGCGTCATTTTTAGGGCCCCGGAACGATTTTGAAGGCCCAATGTGATTTTCAGAGGCCTTGTTGGGATTTTGGGAGCCCCTTCGTCATTTTCAGGGACCCCTGCGCGACTTTTTGGGCCCCCAAAGTGATTTATATGTTCCCCGGTGTGATTGCTGGGGCCACAAGCAGGATTTCTAGTGAGCCTGGCGTTATTTTTCCGAACCCCTACGCGATATTGGGGGCCCACAACCTCTCATGGGGAGGTAGACTGCTCCAATGCCCCCCCCCCACCTTGGTACGTCATTGCGCATGTCCCAATGATTGCATGGTTTAACAATGACGTCTATGCAGTACATCGCACACAATCGACTTTCATATGCCCGTTTAACTGCTTGCACCACAAGTAGTGTTCAGAATTATACACCCTGCATATGGCCTAAATTCATCCCATTATCTTCGTGGTTCTTAAATCTCAGCCTGGACGTACACATCACTGGACGACGAAAAGCCTTGATAGTATTCTCCGTGGTGATTGGTTGTTTTAATGCTCTTAATCCAAATGTCTTCATTGAATAGATTATGGGATCAGAGTTTATACTAAGCAGATATTGTTACAATTACCATGAGCCCACCATCTTACCGAACCATTTCTGTTGAACGACAGACTCGAATGGTACAGCCAGACACTGACCTGTCATTTTCTTCTGAAGTTCATTAGATATATTTTTTGGGAAATGAATCATGACAAGGTTCATTTTCGGGCTTATTTACATTGCTTTTTGTTTGTTTTTTTGCTTTAGCAGAGGAAGAGTGTCATCCGCTAGAGATTTATTACCATAAAGAAACGGTTACGTTAATCCACTTATGTGGCATCCGCTTATATCAAATAAGCAAGTGAGCTCATGTAAAAAGCGGAAAAGTAGCTCGAGGAGTGCCGGGTGCTCATTCCCGGGGAGAGCCCGAGCCGAAATTTGTGCTGATGGATGTTGGTGAAATACTGGAGCGGGACGATGAGGAGTATATGCTGGACAGGTAAGTAAGATATGGGCGACAGTGATGCGAACTCGACATGTGCTACAAAGTGGAGGGCGGCGTGATCGACGAAAAATATAATTTTGTGTAAACTTGGTGTGTCCGAGGCGAAGTCTGGCCAGTACCACCTCGTTCAAACGGGAGTGCTGGTGGGAAGAGGGTCAGTTGGAGAGCGTGGGCTTGATAGCGTGTAGGTGTGTGGTGTTGTGTGACCAGCAGGCCTGGAGATATTTGTTAAATACAATATTTGCTAAAGAAAGGAGATCCCCGGGGGGTAATGGGGCATAATCATTCGGAAGGAGGTCACCTGCCGCTCGGGGAAGGCCGTCCGCGCGCTCGTTCCCCGGGATACCCCTGTGTCCGGGGATCCAGAGGAGGGTGAGCTGAAGGTGTGCGTGATTGTGATGGCAGAGGTGTTGGATAGCGTGGAGTGTGGGGTGCGTGGTGTTGTGCATGGCCGCGAGGGAGTCGATGGAGGAACGTGAATCAGTGCAGATAGTAGTAGGGGTAGTGATGTGTCGTGCAATGATGTGTTGAAGGGAAGTGAGTATGGCGACTAATTCTGCTGTGTATACCGAGTGAAGAAGTGTTAAGATGGCTTGGCCAGTGTCGGGCCCACCGCACCAGGCTGCGTCCGTACCGTTGCTGGTACCGGAGCCGTCAGTGTAGAAGAATGTGTGTTGTGGGTGGGCCTCCTGATATTAAAAAATTTGACTTGAACGTCGATGGAAGAGAGTACAGTTTTGTTGTGCCTGAAGAGAGACTCGAGTTTCGCGTGTTTCATGTGCCAGAATTGTAGAAGGAGGGGGTGGGGGAATTGATCGGGGGTTACATCGGAACATTTCGGAAAAGTGGGGGAGATCTGTAGCCCCCAGAGGGAGCACCATGAATCAATGTGATTCATGGCGAGTTGAACAAAATGGTTTGCTGTATCTGCTGACGGCTGGGTGCACCAAATAGCCAAATCATCGGTGTAGGAGAATATTTTAGAAGGGGACAAATTAGTGGAAGTTGTTCTAAGGTATCGTCGATCATAATGAGATCGCTGCCTTGCGGGACGCCATTGAGCGAGAGTGTGGGGACGGGATTAGACATTGCCTCAACGGACGACGAACGAACGGTTTTCGAGAAAGCTGGCGATGAAGGTGGCCATTCTGCCGTTGATACCAATTCGGTGTAATTCGATTAGAAGGCCAGAACTGTGTACTTGGTTAAAAGCGGATTTTAGGTCAAAGAAAGGGCGATAGTGTTGGATTTGTTCGCGAAACCACGCGAGATTGAATCAAACATTTCGATTACAGTGTCAGCGGTGCTCCGCCTTGGTAGGAAGCCGCTCTGAAAGGGGGAGATAATGTTGTTTTCAAGATATACTCTGATTCGGTCATTGACAATGCGTTCAAAGAGTTTGACAGCAAAACTGGTGAGAGACATAGGGCGATAGCTGGAGGGGAGGTGTCGAGGTTTGGAAGGCTTTGCGATAGGGATGATAGTGCTAGTAGGCCAAGAGGCCGGGAAAGTACCGTCAGCCCATAATTGATTTAGCGCCGAGAGGAGGTTGTCTTTACCGGAGTCAGATATATTTTGAAAGGAGGGGGTATGACAATTGACAGGACCAACAGCAGTATTGGTGAGAGGGATAAATGTAGTTCATAGAAGGTAAAGGGGGCGTTGTATGGTTCAGAGTTGCCGGAGCCAAAGTGACAAGTGGCGTGAGTGTCGCGAAGGAATGAGGTGGTGTGCTATGAGTACTGAGTGTTGGAGGAGATGTCATAGTAATAAGTGGCGAAGTCTTCCACGATGGCCGTGGGTTCTGTTATGTTCTGTTGGTTAATTGTCAGCTGTGGGAATGCGAGGTGTGGGGATCTGCCATTGCAAATGGATCGAATTTTGGTCCAGATTTGAGAGATGGGATATATCGGTTGAATGTGTTGGAATATAGTTGCCAGCTGTCTTTTTTTGGTCGAAAGGATAACTTGTTGACAACGTAGTTTTGCCTCGCGGGCTTCCACCATGTTTTATGTGGTGAGTTTTTGTTCTCGAAATTTCCGCTCGGCCCACCGCCGATTACGAATATATGGTTACCTAACGTCGCCGTCGCACGTCGATGGGCCAACTTGCTTTAAAGAAGCGAGAAAAAAATGCAAGCGTAAAACGGCTACTAAGAGGAACCGTCAGACGTAGATGAGCCGAATTAGTTTGCAACTCATAACATAAAACGGCTACCGAGAGGTTCATCGGACGTAGATGAGCCGAATTGCCAAACACAGTACTAACCCCACTGATACCCTACATGACATGCTTAGACTAACCCTCTACTAACAACTAACACGCGGCGCCCGGCGTGATATGCGCTGTGGACCTACCTCCTTGTCCGCACGGTCAAGACCCCTCGGTGCTCTTCGACAAGAGCAGGCTAATGCCGGACCCCTGGCAAAATCAACTTTCTCGTCACTCTCAAAATCATCCTCCCCACCCCACCTGAAAATGATCTTGCGGAGGAGTAAAGTAAAACTAAATACATTGTTATATCCTGTAGATGTCCTCCACCTAGCCCCAGCCGTCAGTGCCTAAAGCATCACACACACTATAACGTAATACTCCCTTAGCGTAAATGCACACTTGCCTTAGGTTTGCTTGCGAAACACATTCGCTTTAAAGGTGGCGCAGAAACCCTTTATGGTCCGACACGCCTCTAAAAATAACTCCGCTTCGCCGATATATCAGGTGTTCGACAACACCTTTGCCGATTTTCTCAGGTGCTCCCTGTGAGTCCCTGCACGCGAGCTGCGGAGTTATACGAGCAACCACGGCAAAAACCGTGACGGCCGTGGCAGCCAGTGTCGTCACGAGTCGTGTCCAAGGAGCCATACCTAACACAACACAGACCGACGGCCGGCGCCCGGCGTCAGACCGACGGTGCGCGTGCAGCCGCCCAGATGGGCCGTCTCCAGGTCTCCAGCCGGCTCATTCAGCCTTACCAGTCGCGCAGTATGCTTTGTCAGCCGTACATGTAGCCAGATAGTCCGACCAGCTATCCTAGACAGTGTTGCAAATCCACGAAGCCTAACCAACCGGACCACCAAGACGGCCGCACCGGCCAGCTCAGCAGCGGCCCAGCCACCAGGTCAGTCTAGTCAGCCGACACGGCAGTAAAGCCGGCCATCAAGACAGTCACAACAGCCACCACGGCACCCTAGGACTCCACCAAGATAGCCGTGCCAGCCACCACGTCAGCCTAGTCGGTCACCAAGATAACTTTGTCTGTCGCGATGGCAGTGATGTGGCCGATGGCCATCGCCACTTTGTGTGGGGCCGCGCTGGTGTGGTGTGACGCTACGCCGGTAAACACCATGTTCATCAGAAGGCCGGACGTCTTCTCCAGTAGCCGGCTATTGGAGAGGGACGTTCCCTCGCGCATCGCCTGCGCTGCTCTCTGCGACCGTCACGTGCCTGGCTGTGACGGCTTCACCTACGGCAACGGCTCCTGTCGGCTCTTCTCCGAAACGTTCGTCACGCAGACGCCGAACGGCTCCGCCCAGGCGGTCAGTCACGTGCGGCCTCGCCAGCCAGAGCTGGTGACCCCATGCGCGTCCGGCTGGCTGTCCTATGGCAACAGCTGCTACTATAGACCGGCGGACAGCGCACCGGCGGACAGAGCGAGTGCTCGTGAAGCCTGCATGGAACTCGGTGCGTGCTCCGACCTGGTTAGCCTGACCGACGAGGCAGAAGCCGCTTGGCTACTGCATCACTACTCAATACATGTGACGATGGAGTACATAGGCCTGCGATTCGTCGACGGCGTTTTCGTCAACGATGACGGCTCGACGCCGTCCTACCATCCCCAGCTGGAAATCGTCAACGACTCGAACGGCTGCATCAACCTGAAGCATGACAGATCTGTGGGAGAACTGTTAGTGCGAGACTGCAACGACCCGGCGGATGGCTACGTGTGCGAGGCGCCGCTGAGGTGCGTGGCGGGCACGCCGTGTCCGCAAGGCTGGATCGGCGTCGACGACCACTGCTACCGCTACGTTTCTAATCACGCCAACTGGCACGCGGCCGACCAGCACTGCTCCAGCCTGCAGTCGGGCGCCCGGCTCGCCGTCATCCCCAACATGAACGTCTGGAGAGTGCTGCGACCGCACTTCTGGGTAGGAACGAAAATTTGGAACGGCTTTTCGGACGAAGCCAACGAGGGTTCCTTCGTGTCGTTCGAAGGCTCGGCTCTATCGTTGAAATGGGATAAAGGGGAGCCCAACAACCAAGGCAACAACGAAGACTGCGTCGTCATGCTCTTCAAACGCATCAATGACGCAAACTGCGAGCGCTTGTTTCCCTTCATCTGTCGCGTTGAACGCACAGTCTGCTGAGGGAAGCCGACGGCCTAGTGGGCAATGGAGCTGGGAGTGACCGTGCGGTCTCGAGCTCAACTATCGCTACGCGCTTGGAATTTCAGCTTTCCCCAATTCCCCCGACTGACGACACCTTGCCCACACAGCAGCATGTATCGTAAATATCGGGAGGCTCTTCTCCCCCGTGTTACTATCGATCTTGTCTCCGACAACTTGCATCTGCTGCAGGTGTATCCACGAACGGTGTCATGCATTGAAGGTCGCCGCGCACAATCCCTATATGTATGCAGTAACTGTAATTTTCACCTGCAGTGTAGAATTGCTCATGGGTCTGCACTCCCTGCATGTACGCACTGTCGAATTTGATTGGCAGATTTGCTGGTAATTGCATGCTAACTGGCTTCTTGAACCGACTTTGCTTTGCGTTTGCACCCTGAGAGTTCTTGCAGCAAACCCCATCTGTGCTATAATATGACGAGCGACGCATGCAATAGATTGGGCAACGAGAAAGAGCTGAATCCTACTTCGAGGTGTTAGATCGTAATAGTTATTATACTTCACCGTACAAGTCGTGAGTGTTTTGCCAAGCAGTCCAGAATACTGCACACCCATATATCTAGCGAGATTGCAGTTCGTTTGCCTGATGTTGAAGCAATCTGCATTCCTTAGCGCAAATACACTATAGCAAGCTATGATGCAATGTCATTCAGGGCTGAGGAAAAGCTCCGATGGTCATTTATGACGGTATTCTTACCCTAATTGCCTGACCAAGTGAAGGGATCAATCTTGCCAGTATTGATGCCATTGCTGCCGGCGGTATTCCAGATTATACCGCCAGAATAATTCAGGGTGCATCATGCAAATGTATGATAGTGGCAGACATTGGAGAAGCTTCAGGCAAAAGCATTGGTTTGTAGGGAGAGGGATACTCACATTGCTGCTGTTTGTGACCACACACAAATCGATTGGACTCAAGGGTGTCGCGTTATCAAAATGATTAGTGGTCAGCAGAATGCAGCTTGTGATGTTCTATACTTCGTACTTCCCAGCATGCCCTTCAAATGCATATGATAACCATCGTTTGTTCGTTGAACTCTGACTACACCACCCTATCAGTAAATCCAAGGATGGCGCTACTCGTAGATGTGGGGGATGAGTCCCTGACAGTCACGTTATGGGGGATGGTCCCCCACGTTCGAGAAAGACTTTTGGAATTCGACTGCCCATTTCAGATATTCCGACTACCCCGTCCCCGACTTATTATTGCCCCTCTCCGAAATGCAACCCTGCCCTAATCTATGCTAGGGTTTTTGTTTATGAAATCGAAAGCGAATGTTCATGCGGCGATAGCGATAGCGATAGCGAATGCAGGGCCTGACCTACGGGCTTAGCCAGGATGTCGTCCACAAGGGAAGGAGGGTAAAGCCAAAGCTTCCTCGGAGTTTGGAGACTATATCCAAATTCACAATGTAACAAGAAAAATCCAGATGATTTTCAGCTGCAAATTTCGAACATCCCATGCTGGGAACGCTGCGTCCACTACACCCGTACCAGTATGAGATTATGGTCCATAATGGTCTGTGCGGATGCATATGAACCGCACACTTCGCTGCCAAGCATCCCACACCCATTATGATCGGTAACCGGACAAATGTACGTAAAGCAAATGAACGTATGGCAGATGTACGTACGCAAATGTACGTAAGCAAATGTACTTAAGCGCAGATGTACGTATGGCAATTGTACGTAAGCGCAGATGTACGTATGGCTAATGTATGTCAGCGCAAATGTACGTATTGCAAATGTACGTATGCGCAAATGTACGTCTGCGCAAATGTACGTATCCGCAAATGTACGTAAGCGCAAATGTACGTAGGCGCAAATGTACGTATGCGCAAAAGTACGTAAGCGCAAATGTACGTATGCGCAAAAGTACGTAAGCGCAAAAGTACGTAAGTGCAAATGTACGTATGCGCAAATGTACGTAAGCGCAAATGTACGTAAGCGCAAATGTACGTATGCACAAGTGTACTTGAGCGCAAAAGAACGCATGCACAAATGTACGTATGCGCAAATGTACGTAACCGCAAAAGTACGTAAATGCAAATATATGTCAGTACAACTTTACGTAACACAAGCGTATGAAAGCATACGTTTACGTATGCGCATATGTAGGTATGCGCAAATCTACTTTTGCGCATACGTACATTCGCGCTTACGTACATTTGCGCTTACGTACACGTGCGCTTTCGGACATTTGGGTTACATAAAGCTGTATTTCCATATATTTGCTATCACGTAAATTTGCGGTTACGTACATTTGCGCATACGGGCATTTGCCTATACATACTTTTGCGAATACGTACATTTGCACTTACGTACATTTGCGCTCAAGTACATTTCCACATACGTAAATGTACAGATACGTACACGTGCGCTTTCATACACTTCGATTACGCAAATCTGTATTTGCGTACATTTGCCCTTAAGTACTTTTGCGGTTACGTACATTTGCGCATACGTACTTTTGAGCTTACGTACCTTTGCGCTTACGTACATTTGCGCTTAGGTACATTTGCGCATACGTACTTTTGCGCGTACGTACATTTGCGCATACGTACATTTGCGCTTACGTACATTTGCGCATACGTACTTTTACGCATACGTACATTTGCGCATACGTACATTTGCGCTTACGTACATTTGCGCATACGTACTTTTGCGCATACGTACATTTGCGCTTACGTACATTTGCGCTTACGTGCATTTGTGCATACGTACATTTGCGCATACGTACATTTGCCATACGTACATTTGCGCTTACGTACAATTGTCATACGTACATCTGCGCTTACGTACATTAGCTTACGTACATTTGCGTACGTACATCTGCCATACGTCCTTATGTATATTTGTCCTAGAATCCCCGTTAGTGAATCATCATCAAAGTGATGGATATTTTGTGGCTGTTCCCGGGGAGGAGGAGGGAGGTGGAGATAGCAACAATGATTATTTTCGTTCTTTTTTCCTTTTATAATTGTAAGTGAAGTGTAAATGTTGCTTAGCGTTCGTTGACGTCGAAACGAAGACTTTCAATAATTTCGCATCGCCAAATGGCTGACTTCACAGAGGTGGACCTCTATGAGGTCCATCTCCCCCAGAGCGGTGTACCACACCGGCACTTCATTCCAGACCAGCAGTCCCACGGTAGTCGATTCTATCATGCCCACTGCGCCGAATTCAAATTTGTATTTAGCCGTTCCTGCAGATCTTTAGACATTGCTTTAGGGTTCCTCTGATCCGTTCCAACCTGATCTGATTCCGATCCTACCTGATCTGAGACGTTGCTGCAGCTGCGATCGTCTATCGCTAGACATCGCTGCAGGCGCTTTGTCGGTGAAGCCGCCCTGAGTGTGCATCACGACACCGTCATGCAGCGGAGTGCACTGGTCATCGCGCGGCCATGTCAACCCGCACCAGCTGTCGAGCCGATGTTGAGCGCACCGTATTGGGAGCCCCTGCCAGGTCAGGTCAAAGGTCAGAGCGGTAGTTGATGCTCCTCAGAGGGCGAAGCAGGTCTGCGAGGAAGCGGCGATGATTAAGTGCTAGGTATAGGCGAAGCCAGGACAACAGGGACATGGACGGTGTATAGCATTTGATGCCAGATATAGGCGAAGCCAGGACAACAGGGACATGGACGGTGTATAACATTAGATGTCAGGTATAGGCGAAGCCAGGACATCAGGGACATGGACGGTGTATAGCATTAGATGCCAGGTATAGGCGAAGCCAGGACAACAGGGACATGGACGGTGTATAGCATAAGGTGCCAGGTATAGGCGAAGCCAGGACAACATGGACGGGGACGGTGTATGACATGGACGGTGTAGATTGTGAGCTGTGGCATCAAACACAAAGTGTGCACGGACAGAAGACGTGGAAGTTCTTGGTGTTAAATTTGTGTCGACGCTTTAGTCCATTCGAGACAAAGTTCCAGTATGCCCTCAGGAGGACCTGCAAGCGCTGTGGTAAGTCAAAACGTCGGAAATTTGAACATTATTCATGATTACTAATTACATTACTACACCTTTTTGCGTCCAATTTCGCCGCCTGTGCATCAATTTCAGCGATAAGCTCATCTATTTTCGGCAGTTCGGCATAGCGCATCCAGTTTACAAATCACAGCTCCACCTTCGGCCCAGCAGCATTCATTTACAAATCACAGCTCCACCTTCGGCCCAGCAGCATTCATTTACAAATCACAGCTCCACCTTCGGCCCAGCAGCATTCATTTACAAATCACAGCTCCACCTTCGGCCCAGCAGCATTCATTTACAAATCACAGCTCCACCTTCGGCCCAGCAGCATTCATTTACAAATCACAGCTCCACCTTCGGCCCAGCAGCATTCATTTACAAATCACAGCTCCACCTTCGGCCCAGCAGCATTCATTTACAAATCACAGCTCCACCTTCGGCCCAGCAGCATTCATTTACAAATCACAGCTCCACCTTCGGCCCAGCAGCATTCATTTACAAATCACAGCTCCACCTTCGGCCCAGCAGCATTCATTTTGGTACTAGTCCAACATATTTCGGCAGAACTGCATTCGAATTCAGATTTGCAGTGAATATTTCGGCATGTGTGGATAATTCAGCGAGAGTGCGATGAATTTCGGCAGGGTGCAAGCAAGTTCGACGCGGAAAATACTCCGCTATTAGACTAGTTGTTGTCATATTTGGATAAATATGTATCCATTGTCCAATAAAGGGCAATTTTTGATGTTTTGTGTGTGTAATTGCATATCCAATACATAATGCGACATTGGCCAGCGGGTAGTTGCTAAGCGGCTCGTCTCAGCATGGTGACGCACTCAACCAATCAGAAGCAAGTAATATTTATTTCAAGCCGAGCATGCCACAACCACAAGGTCAGGAGGTTTACAGCTCGTCTAAACGTCGTAATGCCAAGTGGCGAAGGACGTACGAGGGGGCGGAACAGGAACCCAACCGAAGGGGAAAGATGGGCAATCATCAATGCTCATCTTTATGGGTACTTCCTGCCGGTCTGCGCAGCCCGTGAGAACATTATCGACTAAGTGACTGTTGCCCACGGACTAGGTGACTTAGATGTACACCCTGTGCTCTGGCGTGTAAGTGCACGGTATGTGCCCTTCATTGCGAGCACTTCGCTGTTTGTACCCTTCGTTGTAAGACGTTCATGTGAAATTAATGACATTTTGAAATACATATTATTTGCAAATGTGGATATTTCTACATATGCACAGGTTTAAAGTGCATATAGTTTCAACATAACCAACAATGTTATCTTTTACACAACAGAGAAATACATATTGTCCAGTAAAAGACCAAATTTTAATGTTTTATGTACATAATACGATAGCGGCCAGTGGGGTGCTTCCTTAGACTGTGACAGTCGCGTTATTTCCGCCCGTGCAACTGGCGTCGCCGAAGATGAAGTAGACGTGCGTGTTCTGCCGCGACCATTCATCGAATGGTTAGTCCGTAAAACGCAGCGGTGATAGTCCAGGACCACGTCGATATTTGCACTCACAGTTACACGAGATATAACCACGACTTATCCAACCCGGCTCTCAATTCGATCGGCGCTCGGTCCGTCCCCACACCAAACCAGATTACGATGAGGTAGTCACCCGAGATGTTGGACGGGAGCGATGGTACAGCTCGGCGTCTGGTGATGGTCTGACCTCACGAGGGTCCTGTCCCGGGGTATTTATGCAAGTGTGTATATATACTAATGGAAAAAGCCTGCACGCGCTGACCTTTGCCGGGGCGGAAGGGGGCGCGCAACGTATGTGAGTCATCGCGTGTCGATGACTAACTGATTAAGATGGCCGATGTGCGCATGTTTGCGTGAGCTGGCCGAGGCTCGCAATTTGACAGCTTGCAGATGACTTATGGTTTACTTTAATCGTGCGGCCGGGCTGGGTCAGTTATTGATGTGCCGCGTGTGTTTATATGATCTGGCCGCGGCCATTTTGCCTGCTGGCAGGTGGCGCATGACTTACTTTGTTATTGCGATCGTGCAACCACAGTGTTTGCATAGCCGGGCTGTCGGCGTACATTATTGCCGAGCAGAGCTCGATTTCGTCGGTGTGCGCGTGGCGCGTATGTAGGTGAATCACGAAATGCGTGTTCGTGGCGCGCGTGATTACTACAATAACTGCTACAAGACATCACTTCCAGATATAAAACGAGGGTGGGGATGGGGATAAAAACTACACCTTTTTGCGTCCAAGTTTGAACAAACTGCACGGATTTCAGTATTAAGCGCATCCAAATTCGGCGTTTCAGCACGTTGCGTCCGAATATGACAAGACGGAGAAATTCGTCCGGGCAGCGTGCATTTCAAAAGTAGTGCAATCAATTTCGGCATAGTGCATTATAATTCAGTGAAGTGAGCATGGTATTCGGCATGCAGGCTTGTTTCAGCACGGTAACAACCGATAATGGGTAAATATTTAACCGAATATGACAAAAACAAGTCTCATAGCGGAGTATTTCACGCGTCGAATTTGCTTGCACTTTGCCGAAATGCATCACACTGTCACTGAATTATCCACACATTCCGAAATATTAACTGCAAATCTGAATTCGAATGCAGTTCTGCCGAAATAGGTTGCACTATTTCCAAAGTGAATCCTGCTGGGCAGAAGGCGGAGCTGTACCCTCTACACCTTTTTGCGTCCAATTTCGCCGCCTGTGCATTAATTTCAGGGATAAGCCCATCCATTTTCGACAGTTCGGCATAGCGCATCCAATTTACAAATCACAGCTCCGCCTTCGGCCCAGCAGCATTCACTTTGGAAATAGTGCAACCTATTTCGGCAGAACTGCATTCGAATTCAGATTTGCAGTTAATATTTCGGAATGTGTGGATAATTCAGTGACAGTGCGATGCATTTCGGCAAAGTGCAAACAAATTCGACGCTAAAAAACTCCCCTATTGAACTTTTTTTGTCATATTTGGTTTTAAATTTACCCATTTTGCAAAAAAGGACAATTTTTATGATCCACCACAAAAAATAAAAAACAAACACGAGGGGTTAGTAGGCGGGGCGCCTCCTTAAACAAACAAACACACACAACAAAAAAAGCCAGTAATACACCTTTTTGCGTCCAATTTCGCCGCCTGTGCATCAATTTCAGCGATAAGCCCATCCATTTTCGACAGTTCGGCGTAGCGCATCCAATTTACAATTCACAGCTCCACCTTCGGCCCAGCAGCATTCATTTTGGTACTAGTGCAACCTATTTCGACAGAACTGCATTCGAATTCAGATTTGCAGTTAATATTTCGGCATGTGTTGATAATTATGTGAGAGTGCGATGCATTTCGGCAGAGTGCAAGCAAGTTCGACGCGGAAAATATTCCGCAATGAGACTTGTTTTTGTCATATTTGGTTAAATATGTATCCATTGTCCAACAAAGAGGCATTTTTTACGTTTCGTGTATGTAATTGTATATCCAATACATAATGCGACATTGGCCAGCGAGTAGTTGCAAAGCGGCGCGTCTCAGCATGGCAACGCACTCAACCGATCAGAAGCCAGTAATATTTATTTCAAGCCGACCATGCCGCAACCATATGGTCAGGAGGTCACAGCTCGTCTAGACGTCGTCATGCTACGTGGCGAAGGACGTGCGAGGAGGCGGTACAGGAACCCAACCGAATTGGGGAAAGATGGGCAATCATCAATGCTCATCTTTCTGGGTACTTCCTGCCGGTCTGCGCAGCCCGTGAGAACATTATCGACTAAGTGACTGTCGCCCACGGACTAGGTGACTTTGATGTACACCCTGTGCTCTGGCGTGTAAGTGCGCGGTATGTGCCCTTCATTGCGAGCACTTCGCTGTTTGTACCCTTCATGGGCGCTGTATGACCAACGCAGTCGATGCGCCCCTAAGCCCAAATAACCAACCAACTGTTTGTACCCTTCGTTGTAAGACGTTCATGCGAAATTAATGACATTTTCAAATACGTGTTATTTGCATATCTGAATATTTTTACATATGTACAAGTTTAAAGTGCATACGGTTTCAACATAGCCAGCAATGTTACTTTTTACACAACAGAGAAATACAATAAAGGACCGAATTGTCTTTAAAGACTTTATTTGACAATGGATACATATTGAACCAATAAGAGAACAAATTTTAACGTTTTATGTACATAATGCGATAGCGGCCAGTGGGTGTTTCCTTAGACATCAGTTCCGGATATAAAACGAGGGTGTGTGAGGGAGTTGAAAACCACCCTCTAGTCAGTAGTGTTCGGTTCAGTATCGCAGTACCTGAATAACGAGTTGGCGCATCAGAATATGTAGAAGGAAGCCGTTATCGTAAAAAGCCAACTAGTATTGGAGGTAATATGCAGATGCGTTTATATTGACCAGTTTTCATTTTTGAACCGTAATTTGTGCGTCGAATTTGGTTGCACACAGCCGAAGTCGGTTGTTGCCGTGCTGAAACAATCCTGCATGCCGAATACCATGCTCATTTCACTGAATTATAATGCACTGTGCCGAAATTGATCGCACTATTTTTTAAATGCCCGCTGCCCGGCAGAATTTCTCCGTCTTGTGTCATATTCGGACGCAACGTGCTGAAACGCCGAAATTGAATGCGCTTAATACTGAAATCCGTGCAATTTGTTCAAACTTGCACGCAAAAAGGTGTATTTCTTTCAAGTCGGGCTTGCCGCAACCACAAGGTCAGGAGGCCAAACCCCCCCAAAACCCCCCAACCCCACGGGGAAAAGGAGGGGGGGGGGCGGAAAAACAAAAAAAAAAAAGAGAAGAGAAAAGGAAAAAAAAAAAATATATTTTTGGGGGGAGTACTAAGAAAAAAGAAAAAAAAAAAAAAAAAAAAAAAAAAAGGGGGGGGGTTTTTGCTAAATACGTCCAGAAAAAACGAAGTATGCACAAGACCAAGAGGTGGGCGAACAACCCAAAAAGTTGATGAAGAATCTCGCGATTTATTGGTCCTATGCATTGAGGAAAATCCGCAGCTAACACTGAAGCAGCTGAACATAATCCTCAGGGAAACGTGGCCCGACAAGTCCCGTGTACACCTTTTTGCGTCCAATTTCGCCGCTTGTGCATCAATTTCAGTGATAAGCCCATCCATTTTCGACAGTTCGGCGTAGCACATCCAGTTTACAAATCACAGCTCCACCTTCGGCCCAGCAGCATTCATTTTGGTACTGGTGCAACCTATTTCGACAGAACTGCATTCGAATTCAGATTTGCAGTGAATATTTCGGCATGTGTTGATAATTCAGTGACAGTGCGATGAATTTCGGCATAGTGCAAGCAAGTTCGACGCGGAAAATACTCCGCTATGAGACTTGTTTTTGTCATATTTGGTTAAATATGTATCCATTGTCCAACAGAGAGGCATTTTTTAACGTTTCGTGTATGTAATTGTATATCCAATACATAATGCGACATTGGCCAGCAGGTAGTTGTTAAGCGGCGCGTCTCGGCATGGTAACGCATTCAACCAATCAGAAGCCAGTAATATTTATTTCAAGCCGAGCATGCTGCAACCATGAGGTCAGGAGGTCACAGCTCGTCTAGACGTCGTCATGCCACGTGGCGAAGGACGTGCGAGGAGGCGGTACAGGAACCCAACCGAATTTGGGAAAGATGGGCAATCATCAATGCTCATCTTTCTGGGTACTTCCTGCCGGTCTGCGCAGTCCGTGAGAACATTATCGACTCAGTGACTGTTGCCCACGGACTAGGTAACTTTGATGTACACCCTGTGCTCTGGCGTATAAGTGCGCGGTATGTGCCCTTCATTGCGAGCACTTCGCTGTTTGTACCCTTCGTTGTGAGACGTTCATGCGAAATTAATCACATTTTCAAATACGTGTTATTTGCATATCTGAATATTGTTACATATGCACAAGTTTAAAGTGCACACGGTTTCAACGCAGCCAGCAATGCTACTTTTTACACAACATAGAAATACAATATAGGACCAAATTGTCTTTAAAGACTTTATTGGACAATGGATACATATTGAACCAATAAGAGACCAAATTTTAACGTTTTATGTACATAATACGATAGCGGCCAGTGGGTGTTTCCTTAGACATCACTTCCGGATATAAAACGAGGGTGCGTGAGGGGGTTAAAACCACCCTCTAGTCAGTAGTGTTCGGTTCAGTATCGCAGTACCTGAATAACGAGTTGACGCATCAGAATATGTAGAAGGAAGCCGTTATCGTAAGAAGCCAACTAGTATTGGAGGTAATACGCAGATGCGTTTATGTTGACCAGTTTTCATTTTTGAACCGTAATTTGTGCGTCGAATTTGGTTGCACAAAGCCGAAATCGGTTGTTGCCGTGCTGAAACAACCATGCATGCCGAATACCATGCTCATTTCACTGAATTATAATGCACTGTGCCGAAATTGATTGCACTATTTTTGAAATGCCCTCTGCCCGGCCGAATTTCTCCGTCTTGTGTCATATTCGGACGCAACGTGCTGAAACGCCGAAATTGGATGCGCTTAATACTGAAATCCGTGCAGTTTGTTCAAACTTGCACGCAAAAAGGTGTAGTCAGTAGTTTTCGGTTCAATATCGCAATACCTGAATAACGAGTTGACGCATCAGAATATGTAAAAGTAAGCCGTTGTCGTAAAAAGCTAACAATCATTGGAGGTAATACGCAGATGAGTTTATATTGACCAAACTTTTCATTTTTGAACCGTAATTTATGCGTCGAATTTGGTTGCACACAGCCGAAATCGGATGTTGCCGTGCTGAAACAAGCCTGCATGACGAATACCATGCTCATTTCACTGAATTATAATGCACTATGCCGAAATTGATTGCACTATTTTTGAAATGCACGCTGCCCGGACGAATTTCTCCGTCTTGTGCCATATTCGGACGCAACGTGCTGAAACGCCGAAATTGGATACGCTTAATACTGAAATTCGTGCAGTTTGTTCAAACTTCCACGCAAAAAGGTGTATGTAATGCTCGCAGTGACAAGGGGATACAAGCCGAGGCGGAAATGTACGCAAGCCATCGCGGTGCAGCACGTCTCGAACCATATCGCTCAGCACGGCACATTCCTTTGATGGCGAAGTCCAAGTAATTTGATCATAAATTGAGTAGGAATGTGTGGCCATTGACATCACGAATAATTGCGTTCATTTAATTTCATACATTAAATCGACCGTGGTGGCACGGCCTCGCATATACCTGCCGCTGCTTTCAAGCACGGCCGCCGAGGTATTAGTCGTCCAATGGCATGCGAGTGTGTCCGGCCTTTGAAGAGATCTCGGTGATTATCCCAAGTCAACGAGCGCAAGATTGTCCTATTTTTGCTGATGCTGGTTGGAAAGTTACGCGAAAGTCAACGCCAATCAAACAAATTATATTCCAGTGCAGGGTATTATTCCACATCAAGTGCGCAGGCATGCAAAGCAGTGACCATCAATTGACATAAACATGCGCGACTATAAAGCGCATTGTGGGTAATTTAGGTGCACAGGTGCAGCTATTAAATCCTCGCCGGACCGGCAGTTGTTATTAAAGTATTAACAGAAATGAATGCCATTGCATTGATGACATTAAACCAGGGTCAATACGGAGTAGATCAGTCAGGTTCGGTCCGCTTATTAGTGAGCATGGCACACGTGCGTGTTGTGCCGGCCACGTGACACGTGCCAATACTCGCCCCAGGCTCAGGCTGGCCGAATAATTCAAATGGACTCCAGTGGGCAAACCGAATGTGCCAACAGTGCGAATGTTGCAATGTAATTGGCCGATCGTCCCTGTGATAACATATTAGACACGTGCATCGCATGTGCGCCACCTGATTCGTGCAAATCTCCCCTGTTCCGTCTTGTATCGCTCGACGAAACGTTTGTGTGACACGGGTAGCACTTCAGTCTCGAATATTGTATAATGCGGAAATTACGAGAGCACCGTCCACACCTGGTCTCTAGTAAATCAATGCCAGAACAACGGAAGTCCCTCTTCATCAGTTTTCGAAAACATATTATGAGAGTAAACAAAGTACACTTTCGGCGCCCTTGCGTCAATATGACACAACACCCATAGGCTCGGGCCGTGGGACTTACAAGCTGTTGATGCGGGCAAACAAAATTAGATAATAGTGTGCAAATTGAAACAGTGAGTGGCCAGCCGGACGTGGACGTGGTGTTGTAATCTTAGACACGTGAGCCGCACGTGGGCCACGTGGGACGTGGTAATTTCCCCGTAGCCGTGAACCTGGAGCAAGGACGTTCGTTCGACGACAGCGACAGGCCAAACGGTGGTGGGTATGACGGTGGCGCTTTCTGTGATTGGTAGACAACAGGCCCAAGAGGTATATTTTACCAGTGTCGCCACTGGGCGGTAGTGAACGCGTAGCACGAGCTTGAATTATGGATATGTGCTTGAAATCGATCGGATTTTAGCTAGAAATGAATCGGGGAACCCACAGGGCTCTAACGTGCTCAGAGTCGCAGCCAAGGGGCCCCCTTACCAACCAAAAATGCATATCAAACAAGAAATTGTGATATGTTGACTATGCAAATCCAAACGTTTTCGGCGCGTTTCGCGCGAAAGCGGCTGCAAACGTTTTTCCATGGCATTATCTTTTGGACGGACCCCCTTAAGAACATCCTTGCTGCGCCGCTGAAATACTAGCTGTGCTAGCTGGGCTGGATGGCCGTGCCCGCCCCCACAGTCAGCAAACATTCCCACTCTTACACTGAAAAGCATTTCAACACCCCGACCAGGGCTCAAAAAAGCCTTTCGGTGGTCGCCGACGAGATACAATTCTGGGAAATTGGTCGCCAATCAGGTACGGGTCCAATGGGGAGGGGGTGGGATTGGGTGGTGAAAGGGGCGGTTGTCCCTCGGGAGTGGATAACATGAAATTTCCGAAACATGATTTTTCATGATTGTCCACTTTTTGCAGATCTGACGGCCTTCCATGCTTTCTCCGACTATTTCATCAGAAATAGGTGTCGCTTGGCGCCCTGAGTAAATGTTTGCGCATCAAAAGGAGTGTCGTCTTTCCCATAGGAACTCCTGTATGTCGCTCGGATAGCAAAGTCGCTCGGAGACAGCGGAGGATGAACAAAATTCCCTCGAAGATAGCGACGAATGACACAATCCGGAGTTCGGCACATAAAGGTGAAAAATCCAAAGCGATCTTCGGCAATCTGACATCAATTACTCACAATCTTCTACCGTGTATAGAATATATTACATTTATAGTCCAGATGAATATTTATAATTCCCATTAGCTGTCATCTTACATCACATACGAAACAAGAAAAATTATTAATTACTGATAGGTACAGTACTTCTACACTTGGACGGTAGTAACAGAACTAGTAGGCATTTCCTTTAATATCTTCTGGAGCACATTTTTCAGCTGGATATATTTTGTGGAAGAAACATGAAAATACGCTGATATGGATGGAATCCTGATGTATATGAATGTCAGTGGTGCAAAATTGGTCATAACTTCACAACCATCACAGTGACCGCCTCACGGGTGCGGCAGCGGCCGCCTCACAGCCCTGACCATGGCCGCCTCACAATCGCAGCAGTGGCCGCCTCATAGCAGTGGCAGTGGCTGCCTCACAGTTGCGGTAGCGGCTTCCTCACAGCCCTGACAACGGCCACCTCACAGCCAGAGCAGCGGCCGCCTCACAGGTGCGGAAGTGGCCGCCTCACAGTCATGACAGCGGCCGCCCCACAGGTGCGGAAGTGGCCGCCTGACAGTCATGACAGCAGCCGCCTCACAGTCGTGGCAGTGGCCGCCTCACAGCCATGACAGCTATCGTCTCACAGCCGTGGCAGTGACCGCCTCACAAACATAATACGGCCGCTTCACAACCGTAGCAGTGGCCAACTCACAGCCGTGGCAGTAGTCGCCTCACAGGTGCGGCAGCGGACGCCTCAAATAGTCATCACAAGTGTCACAAGTAGTTGCGACCACTTTGCCACATCTCTACAGACGTAAGATATGCTAAACTCTAAAGGTACCTGGACGACTTGTAGCGGAAAATCACAGTTCATCCCATCGCCACCCCTCCCCAATGCTCGCAAGTATGAAGTTGTTAAATTGTTCAAGCAAGGGTTTCTTTGCAGCACTCTTTCTGTAATACAGTCTGCGTGCCACGTCCGGGGCGTTCCGCCGAACGATCAACTGATGTGAGACGTTTTGGTGGTCAGCACGCGATGTGTGCCAAACAGATGTAGATAAGCCACAGATGTACCACCAGTGCCGAGACTTGCACTGCGAGCACGGCAGTTTCTTCAGGACGTGGTAAGCTGCGCGGACGGACTCTGGTGGCACGGTGTTGGAAATCAACCCGCTAATATGCAGGCGAGACGCAGCCGCCAGTACAGTGCCGACGACACTCTCGGTCGGCGAAGCCTGGATGGCGCGCAGGTCACTGACTATGCGGATGTTGTCCATCTTGTACGACAACTTCTTGTTGCTGTCCTTGAAGCAGCCGCGCGAATCCATGCTCTTAGTTCGGCTCTTGCAGTGCGGAGCCAGGACCGACGCAAAGGCCGATATCCCACATACCTTGATGAGAAATGGGTTCACACAAAACGCAATGCATGCAGGGAATATAATAATAGGTGATAGTGGGGATAACTGAGATCAACGCGAATAATGCTAATTTGAATTAAAATGTTTGGCTGGCCATAATATATCAATATACTGCAACCACAAGCAAAATCTTACACCCTGGCATCAACCCACTCAGTTGAGCAGAGAAGAATATGCGATCGATAGTAATCAGAAAGGGTGGGGGTACATATACAACCAGATCAGTGACTGCCGAGGTTGGAAAAATGGCTAATCCTGGATTTGGTGCATCCAGAGCATCATCCTCTTGAGGAAATCTTCTTCATTATTCTCACTTGTAGGTCAATAATGGTTCTTGACAATGAACTGCTATGTGATGTGCTCAAGATTTACTGGAAAGTACAAGCCGAGATTCTGATGCCATAATCTGGAATAAAAACATTATCTCCATATTCAATTACACCCAAAAATTTCCTCTCCACATCCAGGATTCCAAAGCACAAATCCAGCCTGCTGACTACTGACATGCACTCTGTCCAACCAGGGTTGAAAGAATGTTCCTGTACTGGATGTTTGTCATCCAGAAAATTATCCTTCATGGGGAATTATCTGGAATATATGGGACCTTTTCACCAAAAGATTTGAGATCTTTGTAAATGACTGCAAACTTCTTCCTGTTTGATTGACATGCCCAAGCTAACTGGAAAATACAGAAAGGAGTTAATGGTTCAGAAAGACAAAATTACAATTTTGGAATGGAATGTTAAACATTTTGCTCTCGAAATGCAACATTAAATAACAAATTCAACCATGTACAACCCTCCTTGCTTTGAAACTGAAGAATTCGATCATAATTTTGACACGCAGCACCAAACTTACATCACATGTACAGATATGCTACAGCTCATGACAGCTTTATTGAAGGGAAATATATTTAACCAAACTTTCCTGGTTTTAAGTTGTTGCCCATGTTGAAGCAACTTTAGAATACATATTACTCTAGACATATCTAGCATAGTTGCAGAAAAAATGAAATAATGGTGCATATCCAGGGATACTTGGCCAAAATTATGCTTCAACCAAGCATTTCTTTCAAGCATAACTCAACACATCTGTACTTGTGCCATGATTATGAAGTGCACCAGAATTCTGGCTCAATTATTTCAGTTTGAAGCCAGTATAACATGCATGTATTCTTTTCACACTGGATTGGGATGCTGGAATCCCATATCCTAGCCATATCCTGGCCAGAGTGGAAAAATACCATCTATTCTAGATATATACTATTCAAGATATCTAAATAAGTAACTTGGGCAAAAATATGCCTGAAAAAGCATGTTTTTTTCAAGCCAAACTCTACACATCTGTGCATGTCCTGGAATGATTGTACAGTGCACCAAAATTCTGGTACAATTACTTTATTTGAAATCCAGCATAATATGCATGTATTCTTTTCACACCGGATTTGGATGCTGAAGACCCATATCCCGGCCAGAGTGGAAAATACCATCTATCCTAGATATAGCCTATTCAAAGTATCTGGATGATACCTATACAAAGAAAAGTAACATCATTGTGCTGTAATCTGTGTGCATATTAAAGTTGCTGTTTTTTTTCTTTTCAAAAGAATTGGAAAGGGCACAACAAATTCTGGCATGGCAAGGTGGATGGCAAAGAAAAGCAAAGTAAGCAGACAAATCAGCACCAGCTCTACATTCCAATGTTCTTCCATATAGGCATCTTTATCTAAACCTTCTCCACTTGCCATCTTAGGAGCTTCAGTAATTTGTAGTTTAGACTGTATACAAGACATGCTAATCAGTAATCACATGTTTTTCCTCTGTAAAGCAAAGGTGTTATCACAGGATATCTTATGCTAGGATTTATAATTTAATGAAATACAAAATTACAAGTTAATTTTGTCCCCACAAAAGGCGGTAAATTTATGATTTGAGGTAATTTTTTAATTATTAGACCTTCCTTTTCCAATGGGTTATGAACATGGTTAACATGATGTGACCGCTCATTTCCTCTACAAATGCTTACTTTTCCGTTGGCAGGTAGAAGAACACTAAAAAGGTGGCCTTCAATTGGGTAATATAGCATACAAATAATGTTCAAAAGCAAAATAAATAGCATAACCTAACAAAGCTACCATGAGAAAGAAGTACAAAAAAATAGAAAGATTTCATACTTATTTCTCAAGATTCATCAATGAAAAACCTAACTTAACCTAGCCTAACCTGCTTTTGAAGGAAAAATCAGCATTTCTTGTTTGTTAAAAATAGGAAAATTGTTATCAATAAAAACACCTAAACTAACCTCATGTAACCAAACCTAACAACATTCTTTGCTTCATGGCAGTAAAATGTGTGTAAAATTAGTCCTGTGAATACCTAAAAGCACAATAATACCCAACATTTTACACTATATTTTTTTTTAATCTTTCAGAATGACATGACACTTCAGGACAATATTAGGTAAATCTGCACCTTAAGGTAATTTTTGAATTCTTGGAATTCTTTTTCCAATGCAATCTCTACGAAGGTGGTCAACCTGATGTGACCACTCATTCCCCATGCATATGCATACTTTTCAGTTAGTAGGCAAAATAACACCAACAAATGGACTTGGAGTTGGGTAATATAGCATAAAAATAATGTGCAAAAGAGAAAAATGCAACATAGCATAACCTAACCTAGCCTAGCCTAACCTTCCATGTAAGAAAATACATTCCTTGGAAAAATGAAATTTTCAATTTTTATCAAACATTTTCAAATAAAAAAACCTAACATAGCCTACCCTAGCTCAATCTGTTTTTTTTTTTTAGAAATACTTTTTTGTTCAAAAAGGTAAAAAGGAGTGTTTTTAACTTAAAAGAAAAGCTTAACCTAACTAATCCTTACCCTATTGTCTACTTCATGGAAGTAAAATATGTGCAAAACTTGCCTCATGCATACTTTAAAGTGCAATTATACCCAATATTGTGAGATCATATTTCTGAACATGATTAAGACAATGGAACCATTCATTCCTGCTCAAAATGGAATGAAATTATGCTTTGCTTTCTTGTTTTTTGCAGAAAATGTTTGATTTTCTTTTTTCTGAAGATAGTGTTCGACTATGTTATATTTCTTTCAAGAAAGAAAAAGACTAGGTTAGAATGAAAGGCTTGACATAACACATGGGATAAAGCATAAAATCACCTAGCAGCAGCAGCTATGTTATATTAGGATTTATTTTACATATTACATTCTTCTTCATTATATATTTCCCCAACTAAATATCAATATGTTGATATTATCTTCATTGCCAACTGAAAAGTATGCATGCACTTGTGCTGGTAATAGGTAAATGGTTAGGTAGGCAACATGCTACATCATCTTAATCCCATTATAAAACATGCTCTTATAATATTTTTGTCTTAAAATGCCATATCACAAGTTAAAAAAAAAGCTTACCAATGCTTACACTCTGGACACTGCTATCCATGATCATATCCTTGTACCTAGGAAGGTACCTTGGAACCTAGGTAGGTTCCTACCTAGGTGCCTAAGTAGGTAGGGGCATCAACATACCTTTTTGTATTATCCTCATCCAATTTGACCTCTGATCTCCAGGAGCAAACTGGCTCCCTGTAAGTATCTTGAATGGTTCAATGAAGTCCACGCCTGGATATCTAACTAGGTACCTACCTCGGCAATGTCAATATGAATAAAGGCAGTCAAGCAATCAATTCACGAACACGCGACATTAATTCACCATCACGATTAGGTACAAGTACTGTTAGCAACCAATTTTCGAACGAACGACTGAACAAGCCACCAAGAGTTGCCTGATTTCCAATTCCTCATTTACAACTAGATTCCTAGGCGACGACCACATTGGTCGGCGGGTCGGCGTTCCGTCGGCGATTTTGGCGACCACGGTATGCCATTGGTTTAGCATTGTGGTTGTCAGAAAAGCGCCGTCCTGTGCCGACGGGAGGTTCTAGTATAAATATGGTAGGTCAGAGGGATGGGATATTTGGTAGCATTAGCGGTACGTTCATAGTATACTTTTGATCTGGAAAAAGATCATTGCTGCTAAATGAAAATATCTGATACATCGACTAATTCTATCATTTATGGTTCAAATGTTGACGGACATATCAAATACAAATTCTGGTTTTGGTCGCCACTGCGGCCTGGTGAGTCTGCACCTGGTCGCCGACGCTATCGCCAGGACGGCGCTATTTTTGAGCCCTGACCCCGACACCAAAGCTTGAACACCTCAAACACCTGTCAGTAGTGTCGGTAGCCTTCTTTGTGGACCTCAGGTTGTTGTAAGCACGCTGTTAACCCCTCACAGGAGAGTTCGGAGTCGCAAACACGCGTAGTAGGTGTCAGCCCACTGATACCTCAAGGCAGGGATTTTAACACCCCATTCCGCTAACTCCCTTACCGGGTGTAGTTTCGCCAAAGCTGAGTGAGTGAGTGAGTGAATGAATTTGGCCAGCCTGCCACCGTCAGGTGATATCGGCTGTTTACGTCGTTGTGGATGAGTTGAAGGTGGTGGTCCAGGCGGTGCCGGGCGTAGTTGGGGGGTCTCGCCGTTCGTTTGAACATTGCAAGAACACATGTCATGGCATACCCTGTTATGGGCTTTTTGTTTTGTTTTGTGTTGAGTTCTTTTTGTTTGTTTTGTGTTGCTTTCTTTGTTTTTTTTATTTGATGGTTTTTATTCTTTCTTTATCTTTTTCTTTTCTTTTCACGTTTGTTTCAGACTATTTTTTCTTTTCCTTTTTACACGTCATAGGTAGAGTTGGAAGAGAGTGGGTGGAGGAGTTGTTCGGATGTTGTTTGTTCGGGTGCTGTTTAGTGTCGGGTGGTTTTGGTATGGGTTTTTGATTTCTTGGTATTTGTGGTGTTTGGTTTGTTGGTAGATGTAGTGTTTGCTTTGTTGGTTGCTCGTGTTGTCGGTGCTTGGGTAGTCTGAAGGGTGTTATCTGAGGTGTCTGAGCTAATGCAGTCGTCGTGTGAGTCTGTGATTGGTCCATAATGGTCATGGTAGTTTTTGCGTCGCGCGAGTGGTGCTTGTGGTGCTTGGGTGGTTCTGGAGGGCATGGTAGGAGTGATAGCTTGAGTGCTTCGCGGTGTGCTAGGGAGGGTAGTGCCTGTGCTTGTGCCGTGTTTTGTGTTGTGGGTTCTGGTCTTATGACTATTGTCGGGTCTGTCTGGGTTTCCTGGAGCAGTCGGTTGATTTTAGTGGGGTAGCCGTATACAATTTGTGCGTTTGTGTGGACGGCTCTTGGTGGCGAAGGTGTTGAGCGTGCTGCAACTGATACTGTTCGGCGGCCCACTCCCTTGCCCGCGACGGGGCCAAACCCCCTAAGTGGATGAGTCGGAGAATGTCTTTCACTTTCCTCCACCGAGGGCAGGCCCCGTCCCGGGAGCCGTGGTCGCCGTCGTATCCGACACATTGCCGCGTTTCGCTGTTGCAGGTGTTGGTGTGGTGTGAGCCGGCACAATGGGCACATGTGGGATTTGGGTGCTTGGAGCTCCCCCCCCACCACCTCGTGTGGCCGTATCCTTGACAGAAGGAGCAGCGTCGAGGGAGGGGTGGGCGTGGTGTTACTTTGTAGGTGATGTAGCCAGCTCTGACATGTGTGGGTTCCTATTTGGAGGTGAAAGTCAGGATGAGAATGTGTGTGTGTTTTTTTTTTGGGGGGGGGGGGGGCGGGGGTGGGGGGAGCCGGTAGACCGAGGAGGTCCCAGGTCCATGATTTCAGCAACGCATACGCATTCGCTTTCAAATACGCATTCGGCGACCCCTCCGATTTCCTTCAAATTTACACCACAGGTTCTCTATGACATCTAAACCTCAGATCTGAAATATTTCCGCGGCACACACAGCCGTTTAGTCGCTAGAGGCAAAAATGTTGTTTTTTGGTCCAACCGGCGACCACTGCGATTTCGTTGAAATTCACACCAGACATCCTCCACGGGGCCCTCATCACACGCCTAAAATATATAAGCAGCACACTCACTGGTTTGGCCGCTAGAGGTGAAAAAGTAGCATCTGCTGAAATCGGCGACCGCTGCGATTTCGCTCTAACTCACACCAGACATCCGCTATAAGACCCTCATCATACACCTAAAATATCTAAGCGGCACACTCACTGGTTTGGCCGCTAGAAGTGAAAAAGTGGCATTCGCTGAAATCGGCGACCCCTGCGATTTCGCTGAAATTCGTACCAAGCATCGGCTATGGGGCCGTCATCACATACCTAAAATATATAAGCGGCACGCTCACTGGTTCGGCCGCTAGAGGTGAACATGTTATCACATACGCATTCGGCGACCCCTGCGATTTTGTTCAAAATCACACCAAACATCCTCCACGGGGCCCTCATCACACGCCTAAAATATCTAAGCGGCACACTCACTGGTTTGACCGCTAGAGGTGGAAATGTGGCATTCCCTGAAATCGGCGACCCCTGCGATTTCGCTGAAATTCGTACCAAACATCAGCTATGGGGCTGTCATCACACACTTAAAATATCTAAGCGGCACACACGACGGTTTAGCCGCCAGAGGTGAAAACGTACAAATATTCCCACTTCGTCCGCACGACCAAGAGTCCCCCCTGTGGATTGTGTAGGTCGCGAATGCGTATTTGTTTGTACAGGTAGAAAGACTTGCGCGATTTTGCTGACACTTTTATCACACATTCCCGGAGTGATACAAACTTTCGGCTACCAGTGCAACGCATTCGTTTCCAGTCGCTTGGCTGTATTAGAGGTGACAAGAAATTTCGCTGAAACCGGCGACCCCTGCGATTTCGCTCTAACTAACACCAGACATCCGCTATAGGACCCTCATCACACGCCTAAAATATCTAAGCGGCACACTCACTGGTTTGGCCGCTAGAGGTGAAAAAGTGGCATTCGCTGAAATCGGCGACCCCTGCGATTTCGCTGAAATTCGTGCCAAACATCGGCTATGGGGCCTCATCACACACCTAAAATATCTAAGCGGCACACTCACTGGTTCGGCCGCTAGAGGTGAAAATGTTTTCACACACGCATTCGGCGACCCCAGCGATTGTGTTGAAAATTACACCAGACATCCTCCACGGGGCCCTCATCACACGCCTAAAATATCTAAGCGGCACACTCACTGGTTTGGCCGCTAGAGGTGAAAAAGTGGCATTCGCTGAAATCGGCGACCCCTGCGATTTCGCTGAAATTCGTACCAAACATCGGCTATGGGGCTCTCATCACACACCTAAAATATCTAAGCGGCACACTCACTGGTTTGTCCGCTAGAGGTGAAAAAGTGGCATTCGCTGAAATCGCCGACCCCTGCAATTTCGCTGAAATTCGTACCAAGCATTGGCTATGGTGCCGTCATCACACACCTAAAATATCTAAGCGGCACACTCACTGGTTCGGCCGCTAGAGGTGAAAATGTTATCACATACGCATTCGGCGACCCCTGCGATTTTGTTGAAAATCACACCAGACATCCTCCACGGGGCCCTCATCACACGCCTAAAATATCTAAGCGGCACACTCACTGGTTTGACCGCTAGAGGTGGAAATGTGGCATTCCCTGAAATCGGCGACCGCTGCGATTTCGCTGAAATTCGTACCAAACATCGGCTATGGGGCTGTCATCACACACCTAAAATATCTAAGCGGCACACTCAATGGTTTAGCCGCTAGAGGTGAAAACGTACAAATATTCGCACTTCGTCCGCACGACCAAGGGTTCCCCTGTGGATTGTGTAGGTCGCGAATGCGTATTTGTTTGTACAAATAGAAAGACTTGCGCGATTTTGCTGAAACTTTTATCACACATTCCCGGAGTGAATACAAACTTTCGGCAACCAGTGCAACGCATTCGTTTCCAGTCGCTTGGCTGTATTAGAGGTGACAAGAAATTTCGCTGAAACCGGCGACCCCTGCGATTTCGCTGAAATTCGTACCAAACATCGGCTATGGGGCCGTCATCACACACCTAAAATATCTAAGCGGCACACTCGACGGTTTAGCCGCTAGAGGTGAAAACGTACAAATATTCCCACTTCGTCCGCACGACCAGGGTCCCCCTGTGGATTGTGTAGGTCGCGAATGCGTATTTGTTTGTACAGGTAGAAAGACTTGCGCGATTTTGCTGAAACTTTTATCACACATTCCCGGAGTGAATACAAACTTTCGGCTACCAGTGCAACGCATTCGTTTCCAGTCGCTTGGCTGTATTAGAGGTGACAAGAAATTTCGCTGAAACCGGCGACCCCTGCGAGTTCGCTCTAACTAACACCAGACATCCGCTATAGGACCCTCATCACACGCCTAAAATATCTAAGCGGCACACTCACTGGTTTGGCTGCTAGAGGTGAAAAAGTGGCATTCGCTGAAATCGGCGACCCCTGCGATTTCGCTGAAATTCGTACCAAACATCGGCTATGGGGCTGTTATCACACAAGTAAAATATCTAAGCGGCACACTCAACGGTTTAGCCGCTAGAGGTGAAAACGTACAAATATTCGCACTTTGTGCGTACGACCATGGGTCCGCCCTGTGGATTGTGTAGGTCGCGAATGCGTATTTGTTTGTACAGGTAGAAAGACTTGCGCGATTTTGCTGAAACTTTTATCACACATTCTCGGAGTGAATACAAACTTTCGGCAACCAGTGCAACGCATTTGTTTCCAGTCGCTTGGCTGTATTAGAGGTGACAATAAATTTCGCTGAACCCGGCGACCCCTGCGATTTCGCTCTAACTCACACCAGACATCCGCTACAGGACCCTCATCACACGCCTAAAATATCTAAGCCGCACACTCACTGGTTTGGCCGCTAGACGTGAAAAGGTGGCATTCGCTGAAATCGTCAACCCCTGCGAGTTCGCTGAAATTCGTACCAAACATCGGCTATGGGGCCGTCATCACACATCTAAAATATCTAAGGGGCACACTCACTGGTTCGGCCGCTAGAGGTGAAAATGTTTTCACATACGCATTCGGCGACCCCAGCGATTTTGTTGAAAATCACACCAGACATTCTCCACGGGGCCCTCATCACACGCCTAAAATATCTAAGCGGCACATTCACTGGTTTGGCCGCTAGAGGTGAAAAAGTGGCATTCGCTGAAATCGGCGACCACTGCGATTTCGCTGAAATTCGTACCAAGCATCGGCTATGAGGCCGTCATCACACACCTAAAATATCTAAGCGGCACACTCAACGGTTTAGCCGCTAGAGGTGAAAACGTACAAATATTCGCACTTCGTGCGCACGACCAAGGGTCCCCCTGTGGATTGTGTAGGTCGCGAATGCGTATTTGTTTGTACAGGTAGAAAGACTTGCGCGATTTTGCTGAAACTTTTATCACACATTCCCGGAGTGAATACAAACTTTCGGCTACCAGTGCAACGCTTTCGTTTCCAGTCGCTTGGCTGTATTAGAGGTGACAAGAAATTTCGCTGAAACCGGCGACCCCTGCGATTTCGCTCTAACTCACACCAGACATCCGCTATAAGACCCTCATCACACACCTAAAATATCTAAGCGGCACACTCATTGGTTTGTCCGCTAGACGTGACACATTCACATTACACTTTTACACATATTATTTCGCCATTTCGCCTTTTGCCATGCTATAGTGTAGGTAAGCATTTAGTCCTGCACGTTTTTCTCGCACTACTGGCTTGCGCTTTAACACACGGGATACTCAAATTGCGATGTGATGAAGTTACCATTTAACTGGTACACCTGCAAGACTTTATCTCGTGCCAGGGAATTGGACGTAAAAAACAAACATATCATAAATTCCATACATGATTTTCGCAATTAATGTGATGATCAGGATTTCGAACCCTCAGAATTTTGACAGGCTCCAGCTCCGAGCGCTTTAAGTGGCTCCGGCTCCGGGGGGTTGTAAGACGTTGGAGCCAAAAAAAGGTATAAGGAAAAAAATACTCGGGTATAGTAACAATTCCAATGTTTGGTGTCACAAAACGTGGTTATAAACTTCTTGAACATTGCCTCTAATCCTCATACTGACATCCTGAAGCTTTTTATTATCAAATCCTGTGAATATTTGGATGCATTAACTCGACCAAGACCCGTTCCCAGCTGTTTTAGCCGGAGCCTGCCAAAACGTTAGTGGCTCTGACTCCAGGTCCGGGCAGAAGTGCCGGCTACGAGTGGCTCTGGCTCCGGCTCCGAAACCCTGGTGATGGTATTACATTATGAGCTGGTTCCATCGCGATATGGAAATAAGAAGCTCAAGCCACCTGTGTGCAACACTTACCACAAACTGCACGAGCCATTCTTCGACGGATTTGCCATTGTCAGCTGTTGCAGAATATTCTGCTGGAGTGTTTGGTGCTGGAACATGCTGCCCAAGTGCTGTATGATGTCACCCTATGTATGATCTCATACCCTGCAAAACATTATGTCAGCAGCCAAACAACACTCAGAATTGTTTCCCTGTCTGGTGTGTTCCTTGTGTTGAACTCAACTTGAAAATTCCCTCTGAATACTGATAATAAAATGCCTTTTCCAGTAAGAGTGAACCCCCTAATGCTTTTCCGGGTTGCTCAGCCATATCACTGAAATAAATTATTGTTTTTGCATGGTAACGAAATTGTGTTGCACGCACCCGTAGTTTAACACTCGCACGTCCGGCGGTCCGCGCCAACTTCGCATGTCCGGGGGGGGGGCAGATGTCTGCCCCCCCTAAGATCTCAAGAACTATGCTAGGTAGCGACAAACGGAAATCGGCTTGGGATAGCTGGTGACAAGCTCTATCGAAAGTATTTCGGTCATTTTCTCGCTGAGGTCAATATTTAGGTCACTGGGTCATCATGTCAAATTCGACCAGATCGGGTGGGACCCTCAGATATTGGCACATGTCTCAGGACCTGTAACAGATAGAAACAAACTGCGAATGCTATTCGACAGCCCTTGAAATTTGCTATCGACATACGCTGTGTAATTTAAGGTCAGGTCATACAGATTGGTCACCGAAACAGTGACCTCAGGTCAAGGTCATGGGGTAGAGTAGGGAGGTCATGTAATATATAAATCGACACGTCGTGGTGAGACAAGCACAATGACGGTAATTGCAGCCTTCTAGCTCAATGCATTGCGATATAGTGCGCAGAAATGTGCTAGTGATTTCAGGTGACCTCAGCTGACCTTGGTGGGGCCACTGAGCAAAAATGTCAGCGATAGCATTGCGAATAGCTTCCAACTACACGCCATAACGGTTGGAGGTCATTCCGAGAGCAAATATGTAACCAGGAAACATTTGTATATTTTTCCATAGGCCTATAATGGGTAAGCCATGGCCACGACCTGACCTCAGGTCAACGCTACGAAAAAAACCGTGATATACATATTATAGACCCTGATAAGATCATGACGTGATATAAGTTTGAAATCAATCGCCCAATTATTGTGGGAGTGATGCCACCTAGAACTCGGAGGGACGTTAGGTCACTTCGCCTGACCTGGTGACCTAACTTGAGATGACCCAGGGTCAAAAATTTCTGAGGACATGCGGAAAAGACAAATGAGCAGCCATGCGAGGTTTGGCTTTGCTAACCCGATTAGTATGGCGGCAAAGTAGGAAAAACCGCGTGGGGGGGGGGGCAGATATCTGCCCCCCCGGACGTGCGCGGGTTAAGGAAAATTCCGTATTTTCTGCAACCTAAGCACTTCCTATGCGGGATATTTTCTCATTCCACCCGGCAGTCATCTTCCCATACAAGCATGCAGCACATATAATTACAAGGCATCATGACTTCTTACCCCATTTTCACATAGTTCCAGGACGGCGAGCTGAGTTGTCTTCATTTTACACGCCATTTCCACAGACTTCGGCAATGGACGCGCTCACGGTTCTTCATAATAAACACTGCATAGCAAAGCTTTGTTTGCAGATTGCAAAAAGTTCGCCAACACAGGAGACGACATTTAGCCACCTATTGGCAATGGCTGCGTAGGCGACGCACTCGTAGCCGAAAGTTGGTATTCACCCGGGGAATGTGTGATAAAAGTTTCAGCAAAATCGCCCAAGTCTTTCTACCTGTACAAACAAATACGCATTCGCGACCTACACAATCCACAGGGGGGACCCTTGGTGGTGCGCACGAAGTGCGATTGTACGTTTTCACCTCTAGCGGCTAAACCGTTGAGTGTGCCGCTTAGATATTTTAGGTGTGTGATGACGGCCCCATAGCCGATGTTTGGTACGAATTTCAGCGAAATCGCAGGGGTCGCCGATTTCAGCGAATGCCACTTTTTCACCTCTAGCGGCCAAACCAGTGAGTGTGCCGCTTAGATATTTTAGGCGTGTGATGAGGGCCCCGTGGCGGATGTCTGGTGTGATTTTCAACAAAATCGCTGGGGTCGCCGAATGCGTATGTGAAAACATTTTCACCTCTAGCGGCCGAACCAGTGAGTGTGCCGCTTAGATATTTTAGGTGTGTGATGACGGCCCCATAGCCGATGTTTGGTACGAATTTCAGCGAAATCGCAGGGGTCGCCGATTTCGGCGAATGCCACTTTTTCACCTCTAGCGGCCAAACCAGTGAGTGTGCCGCTTATATATTTTAGGCGTGTGATGAGGGTCCTATAGCGGATGTCTGGTGTGAGTTAGGGCGAAATCGCAGGGGTCGCCGGTTTCAGCGAAATTTCTTGCCACCTCTAATACAGCCAAGCGACTGGAAACGAATGCGTTGCACTGGTTGCCGAAAGTTTGTATTCACTCCGGGAATGTGTGATAAAAGTGTCAGCAAAATCGCGCAAGTCTTTCTACCTGTACAAACAAATACGCATTCGCGACCTACACAATCCACAGTGGGGACCCTTGGTCGTGCGGACGAATGCGAATATTTGTACGTTTTCACCTCTAGCGGCTAAACCATTCAGTGTGCCGCTTAAATATTCTAGGTGTGTGATAAGGGTACCAGAGCGGATGTCTGGTGTTAATTTCAGCGAAATCACAGGGGTCGCTGTTTTCAGCGAAATTTAGTTTTTCACCTCTTGCCGCCAAACCACTCAGTGTGCCGCTTAGATATTTTAGGTGGGTCATGAGGGCCCCATAGCGAATGTCTGGTGTGATTTTCAACGAAATCGCAGGGGTCGCCGAATGCGTATGTGAAAACATTTTCACCTCTAGCGGCCGAACCAGTGAGTATGCCGCTTAGATATTTTAGGTGTGTGATGACGGCCCCATAGCCGATGTTTGGTACGAATTTCAGCGAAATCGCAGTGGTCGCCGGTTTCAGTGAAATTTCTTGTCACCTCTCATACAGCCAAGCGACTGGAAACGAATGCGTTGCACTGGTTGCCGAAAGTTTGTATTCACTCCGGGAATGTGTGATAAAAGTTTCAGCAAAATCACGCAAGTCTTTCTACCTGTACAAACAAATACGCATTCGCGACCTACACAATCCACAGGGGGACCCTTGGTCGTGCGGACGAAGTGCGAATATTTGTACGTTTTTACCTCTAGCGGCTAAACCGTTGAGTGTGCCGCTTAGATATTTTAGGTGTGTGATGACAGCCCCATAGCCGATGTTTGGTACGAATTTCAGCGAAATCGCAGGGGTCGCCGATTTCAGGGAATGCCACATTTCCACCTCTAGCGGTCAAACCAGTGAGTGTGCTGCTTAGATATTTTAGGCGTGTGATGAGGGCCCCGTGGAGGATGTCTGGTGTGATTTTCAACAAAATCGGAGGGGTCGCCGAATGCGTATGTGATAACATTTTCACCTCTAGCGGCCGAACCAGTGAGTGTGCCGCTTAGATATTTTAGGTGTGTGATGACGGCCTCATAGCCGATGCTTGGTACGAATTTCAGCGAAATCGCAGGGGTCGCCGATTTCAGCGAATGCCACTTTTTCACCTCTAGCGGCCAAACCAGTGAGTGTGCTGCTTAGATATTTTAGGCGTGTGATGAGGGCCCAGTGGAGGATGTCTGGTGTGAATTTCAACGAAATCGTAGGGGTCGCCGGTTGGACCAAAAAACAACATTTTTACCTCTAGCGACTAAACGGCTGAGTGTGCCGCGGAAATATTTCAGATCTGAGGTCTAGATGTCATAGAGAACCCGTGGTGTAAATTTGAAGGAAATCGGAGGGGTCGCCGAATGCGTATTTGAAAGCGAATGCGTATGCGTTGCTGAAATCATGGACGTGGAGGTCCCTTGGTTCGCAAATCTGTTGTGAGCCAGTTTCTCCTCAGTCATGTCGGCCAGCTCCAATGCGTGTATGATTCCCTGAGAGGAGTTACGGTGTGTGTCTAGTGTTAACCCTCGCCCGTATAGGGGGGGGGGCAACCCCCCTAAGGTTTTTGTGTATTCCTTCCAAACCGATGAACGGATCGCTCTGAGATTTTCAATACCCTCTGGGGAAACCTTTTGACGACTTTTGGTGACATTTTTTTTGGAGGGCATGTCAGGTCACAGAGTTATGAGGTCATAAAAGGGAGCACCTCCGAGCAGTTTTCAACAAATACGTGATTATCGCACCTAAACATGACATTGCTGCCTACATCGACTGGTATTATGTGTTTTGCAATGCAATTTTGCAATGCCCAGATGGGTTCCCATTGGAAAAATAATGTTGCAAAAATCGGTGACCTCGGTTGACCTCGTTTGACCTTTCGACGTTTTTTAGCTGACCTACGGTAATTTTTCGTGCTGAATTCGAATTCAGCGTCCATTTTTACCCTGAGGAACTTTAAACTTCGAAATTGGAACCACTCTTAAAAAAGTTGGATATTTGGGGTCACGGCTTTGACCTCATTTGGTGCATGACATATTGGTCTGATCACATCGTGTCACATGTTGTTATGTTCGCAAGGTCCCAATAAACATGTTTCCGGCCATGTCGTGCATATTTAGACAGTAGTTTCGATATAACTGACGATTGTCTTCGGAAAATACCCCAAAAAATCAATTTTAGACCTTTGATCTGACCTGGAAGGTTAACCATTGACCTTAGAAGGTCATACTGAATTCCAACCGCGAGATCTCGGCCAAATCTATCACTTTCGTACTTGGTTCGTTTTCGTAACATGCACGGTTTCGAATCGCCAGGGGGGGTCGTACCCCCCTATACGACCGAAGGTGGTAAAATGCCGAATACTGGCGAGGGTTAAAGATGGTTGAGCGGCGGTCAGAAGAGTGGAGGCACCGAAGCACTATGCATGCACTGGTGGTCGGCTGGTTTTGCGGGTCTTCGGGGTTTCAGGATGGCGTCTTGGCGTAGCCAAAATGGCGTCGATGTGTCTTCTCGAGGGTGTTGGGCGTTGCCAGATGGCGTCGGCGCCGCTTTTCAGGCACGCCTTCGGCGCTGCACCGGCTCTTGTGTTGCCGCGTTGCTATAATAGCACGTTGGCAAGCCGTTGTTTGCTGCCCCTGTGGCGCCGAGACCTCTATGGTGGCGTTGAGGCTCCGTGGCGTTTAATTGACCGAGCTGGCTTCTCTCGGTTTTCTCGGTTCTCGGTTGAGGTGGAGAAAGGGAGAGAGATAGAGAGTTTCTTTGTTCTTTGTTCTGGTTTGTTCTTGCTTGTGTTGTTGTTGACCAAAGCTGAGCGTAAAACACCTCATAAAGGTGTCAACTTGCGCATGAGCATTCGCAGTTGAGTTCCTTGCGCCGGCGTGAGCGGATGGCATGTGGTCGATACGCTGTTTATGATGCAAATATAGGCTCGGTCCGGTACCGAACCGAGATGAGGCGACGCTAGGAACATGAAAAATTGGGTGCTGAGATAGTAAAAATAACGGTTTAGCTTGATATAATTTATTTTTTGAAGTTTAACCCTCGCCCGTATAGGAGGGCAACCCCCGCCCTAAGGTGTTTTGTGTATTCCTTCCGAACCGATGAACGGATCGCTCTGAGATTTTCAGTACCCTCTGGGGCAACCTTTTGACGACTTTTGGTGACATTTTTTTTGGGAGGGCATTTCAGGTCACAGAGTTATGAGGTCATAAAAGGGAGCACCTCCGAGCAGTTTTCAACAAATGTGATTATCGCACCTAAACATGACATTGTTGCCTACATCGACTGGTATTATGTGTTTTGCAATGACATTTTGCATTGCCCAGATGGGTTCCCATTGGAAAAATAATGTTCCAAAAATCGGTGACCTCGGTTGACCTCGTTTGACCTTCCGACCTTTTCTAGCTGACCTACGGTAATTTTTCGTGCTGAATTCGAATTCAGCGTCAATTTTTACCCTAAGGCACTCTAAACTTCGAAATTGGAACCACTCTTAAAAAAGTTGGATATTTGGGGTCACGGCTTTGACCTCATTTGGTGCATGACATATTGGTCCGATCACATCGTGTCACATGTCGTCATCTTCGCAAGGTCCCAATAAAGTTGTTTCCGGCCATGTCGTGCATATTTAGACAGTAGTTTCGATATAACTGACGATTTTCTTCGGAAAATACAAAAAAATCAATTTTAGACATTTGATCTGACCTGGAAGGTCAACCATTGACCTCAGAAGGTCATACTGAATTCCAATCGCGAGATCTCGGCCGAATCTATAACTTTCGTATTTGGTTCGTTTTCGTAACATGCACGGTTTCGAATCGCCAGGGGGGTTCGTACCCCCCTATACGGCCGAAGGTGGTAAAATGCCGAATACAAGCGAGGGTTAAGTAGGCGCAAGAGAAACATATTTAACAATATTGTCCATTATCCTGTTAAAAACACAAATTTGTATCCGAAAATACCCATATTATAAACCGTATCCGCCTATGTTGCCAGATGCGTGGAAGCTTTTCTGTTATGCCACAGGATCCCCTCCAAGACTGGAGCCTATTTGTGTCTTCAGAGAGCCAAGTACTTTTCATAGTGGTGGGTACAAATTTTTGACCAATCACAGACAAGCATTTCTGCAACAGCTCCTTTTATTGGTGACATTCCATCAAGCGTGTCAGCTGGTATGCCGGTGCAGAACTGACGCTCTAACGAAACGGGAGCGGCTGCTTATCGGTAAGTAAAAGGGAAATAAATAGATAATGTGATAAATTATTAAATTAAAGTCACATTATTCAGATAGAAATAGTCGGAAGCTATCTTTGCATAAGTCGTATGATAGGTGTTATTTCTTTTGGAATCTCTGGAGACTGCAAGAATGATGCAATTGGCTTCGTCAATGTGTTAGCATGGTAGTCCTAATGTGAATGCGACGTATGCATGCAATGGAAATGAATTTTCGCTCAGTAGTCCACTGACGAAAAACGTTAGTGAATGAACAGTTACGGATCATTCAGGAAATTATTTCGGTGATCCAGCAATGCCAATGTTGAGGACTTTCAAGACAATAGAGTAGGTAGGTACCTAGGAACAGGGTGGGAATTAGGGCACTTCTTAAGAGATTGTATCTCCGAAAACATTTTTGCACTCTAGGTTCATACTAGATAGGATGGGCTTCACATGTACTCCGACACAAATGTGGGAACAAAGATATCAATAAAAACCAACACAGAATGATGCCCCCAAAAGGGTAAATATCAAGATCCAGGTAACGTGTGATTTTTTGATTTTTGTTGTTGTAATGGTATGCTTTCTGACATGATGAAGATGATGCGGTCACTCATTTTCACAGCAAATGATTACTTTTAAGTCAACTGCGGTCGATACAACTGATGACGTCATAGGCACAGGTCTGCAACTTATAGCCCCAATGCTTTGAGAAGGTTTTTCTATGGACTACTAAACAAATAAATCAGAATAAATAAAATAACCTAACCTAACCTAACCTAACAGGAAAACCAGTGTGCGCAATATGCTATATTTGTAGAGTGATGATTTTGCTAGTGTATTTCTTTGCCAACTGAAAAGTAATCATTTGCAGAGAAAGGAGTAGTCGCATCATCATTTCCACGTTCAAATACCCCATATTAAAAAATCCCAAAAGTCACATTTTACCTTGATCTTGATATATAGCCAAAAAAGGTTATTCCACTTAACACGCGCCATGGAGGGCCTCTGAGAATTACGCGCACTGAAGGGGGGGGGGCGGATTCCGCCCCCCCCTAAGATCTCAGCTCCTAGTAAAGCTGGAGGAACGAAATTCGCAGGGTGGATGGGCACGGTAGTGAACTCTATTGTGTGCAATTTTCGTGATCTTAGGTCAATATCTTCAAGATCAAATGAGGTCAGATTTGCAAAATTTTCCGGTTTTGCGTGGCTTGGCTTGTCACCGTTATGAATCGCTGTGATTGTGTTTAAATGCTCAAAAATGGGCATCAATGATGTTTTGGACATTACTAATGATGCAATGCAGATGCTAGACCCTACATTTGACCTCAGGTCACCTATATAGCACCACTTTATCAGGTCAGTTACCTGTTCCAGTTACCGGAACCGGCCGCCCACCCGACTGCTCCGTCGGGCAGCTCGGAGCAATCGGCTTCGTGAAGAAGGGAGTGAAGTACATGAATAAAGTATGGAAACGCAATGACAAACAGTACAAATGACAACCAGTAGTGCATTTATGGCAACATTCCAGTTGATCAAGTTTGGTTCCATTAACCTGTCATGAACTTGACCTGACTTGACCTTGGTGACCTAACATGACCTTGAAACTATACAGCATATCAATATGCATCAAACAAGTCGCTAGTGTTGCCTAGAACACTTCCCTTTTGTCAGTATACTGGAAGCGCATCAGCGCCGATTTTTGTGGTCTCGCGCTATAACATTTTTTGACTTTAGCGGCCCCTAACTTGAAAAAGTTTCGGCCGATTTCCATTTTTCTTGCTTTAAACAACGCACCGTTCATGTCTAAGCAGGTACACCGAAAATCGCGTATATCAACCGGTAAAATGTGCAGTTATTTGCGAAAAACCGGAGGGGTGGGCGGATTTCGCCCCCCCTCCAGTGCGCGTGTTAAGTCACCACTCAAACTAACCACTTTCTGTAGCAGTCAGCAACCAGACTACAGCTTCACACACTCCTATCAATCTCAACCATTGGTATTGCAGACAACAATGCACCAACAACACTTGCAAGATGGTGAGCATGCACACTGAGTACAATGTTCTCTGGGTTTCAAGCTGCAACTCTGAAAACCTGTGTTCTTGCCACCCATATAGTGGGAAAATTTGACAGTTTCCAGAGACGTCCTACAGAGTCCTGGAGGCTGCCAATCAGAATTGGCTGTGTTAAAATTTTATGTTCGGAAATCTGTCTGTCAGCCAATCAATGCAAGGTATTTTTTATATGACATCATAGCCATTAGCAACTTTGAACACGTAGTCAACAGTGGTATACTGCAAACACAAGATATTGACTGATCCTTTGCTTTGTGCACCTTTAT